>JAQFXM010003403.1:0-20397 GCA_034693345.1 Entomobrya multifasciata | reverse complement strand
TATTAAAACTATATCATTGTGCAAAATTTCAGGTCAATATGTTGACCCATTTTAGCGCCAAAACGATATGAAGTTCTAATTTTTTACAAGCAAACACTCTAGCGGCATTTAACTTTTGTGCAAAAATGAAAACAATTTATTTCTTCATAAAACAATAATTACTCTAGCTACTTTTTGAGCATATTAGTCGCAAGTTCCCTATATCCTGTTGTCAGGTTTATTTACATGCTTATATCACATGTATATTTTCCCAAATGCATGTGATGTAATGTTGCCTAAAAGGTAATTCTAATGAGAATAATGATAATAGCTGAGGAATATACATCACGAAAAGAATACATTTCAAGATTCCACATAGCATGCCAAAAAGCCATGGCATGACATGGCCCGGCACATCATCATGCCACGTTTAACTGAATACATTGTTCAGATTTTCAACGGTTCCATGCTTGCTTGCTATAATCACAAAAACAAAAGATAATCTCGGCTCTCAGAGAATTTACCGTCTTTCGCCACACCACCGGTACAACACATGAGAATTCAATTAACATTCCACTTTACTATCTAGAAATCACTTACAATCAAAGTCAGTTCACACACATTTATGTCGATATTTTCGCATTCAATGCACAACAAAGGCTATTCCATCAACATCAAATAATTCATGTCATACCAAAAACCAAATCTGATAAAACGACGCATTTACTTTCTTCCTGCATCAATACTAATGTGGCAATAATCTATGGAAGTGGACAAAAGTAGCTGAAACTGGTGGAATTGAGTGTTCCAATCAACGATCTTTGACCTTCAAAAAAAAGGAAGCACATGGAACAGAGCCAGAGTAAGTTTTACTTTAATGGGTAAAACTTACGCAAGCTTGCATTCTAGTCATGATAACATCTATACTGCGTACGTTTTCATACACATATTAAATTTCTCATTATAAAGAATGAATGAGACATAGTCATATAATATAGTCGAGTTAACAAGTTTATATTGACAATTGACCATTTCCTCTATTTGCTGAATAGAATAAGCGGAACCCTGAAACTTGTGAAAAACAATAATATGGAAAAGTTATAAATTATGCATGTATGTAGGTACATAACGCCTACACTAGCTACCGAACAAACATCATAAAAGGAAGCAAAACCTTTTTCTACGACTGAACACAAATGACTTTCTCCTCTTAATGTCCAGCCCACTTCACTCCATCAATGGACAAAAACCAAGCAGGTATTGTAAAAGCTAAACAAAATACGAGCTGCATATATTTACACAAGTTAAAAACCTGAAAGACCGTTAGCCTATATTGAATAAATAGAGTCCACAATTTAGTCATACTATGAACTCCGGGACCTCGTTCTATAGAGCCTCATACATCGCAACGCAATATTAGAGCTAAATTGTAAATGAAAACTAAGTAATTCGCTTACCAATGACCGAACCCAATAAAATGTTACCTTGAAAATAACACTATCGGATGGCTTAATACTGTAAACACTCTCAATGACATATTGAACAAGCTTCATTTCTACGAGCTAGTTATGTACGCTATTTGCTTTCTTTTTATTTTGTTGGTTCTTTTAGAATCGTAGCAAAAAGGAAGGTTTTTTGGACTGATTGAGTTAAAGATTGTGTTCTCAGAACTTTAACATGTTTTGTGTTTGCAGTTTTCGTAAGCTTCGTTTTCATTTACATTATATTTGTACATTTCTTCACAAAGTTACAGTTTGCAGAATAAATAACCAGTAGATAAACAGGAATTGTGTCGTTAATAGTACAAATTATTTTATGAAACTAAAATGACATGGCTGTAGCAATAATTCAGTAAATTTGAGGAACCTATTTTGTGAGGTTTAGCTAAATTTTTCCTCGTTTTCCCGTGATTCGTTTATCGTAAATTCAATCGAAAATTGTTTAGGTGTACGTTAACAGATTAAAATTAAGTAACGTTGTCTTCTAAGCATCCAAGCTATTACATGTAGATAGACAAGACATGACAGAATTTCAACGTTTTATTTTCAAATGCCTGCCTGCGTGCTAAAAATTGGTTTGCACGAAATTATTCGATAATGAGCTTTTGAATTAGTATAAAAAGCATAAATGGTACAACATAAATATGTATGTCGGAATCAGATTACGAACAAGAAAGCTTGGGCTACCACAATCAATTTACTCTTTTTTGTAATAAAATCTAAGAAACTATGTCGATTGGAATTGAATTCCAATTTTTTTTTTGTTGTGTTATGTATGAAATTCTTACCTGCCCATTCCTTCCACATTCTGCGCGTCGACTTGAATCACCTGCCACGGATTCTGGTGAACCGCTGAGGATATCTAGCTCTGTTGATACAGTTGGCTTTCGAAACTTAAACATTTTCCTGGGTTGTGCGAGTAAGTTACATTTAGTATAAGTAGTACGATATATTTAAAGCACACAAAATACTGGGATGAAAAATACAGGTATCAGATCTTCAAGGTTGCTAACTATGCTGTTTCGCCAATATATTCCGTTTTCCTTTCCAAACTGGAATAAATGCAACAAACACAAGTTGAAGTTGTTGTAAAATAAAGTTTCATCTTAAAACACAATGCCGGTAATCAATAAAGCCATTAAGCTATGGAATGCAATTATAAATAAAAGAATGGGGAGAAAGGAGACATCAATATTTTCAGTCTGCACTAACAATTAATAAAAATGATTTAATTCCGAAAACAAACTTACGTGTTATTTAGGGTTGTTTCAAAAAATGTGTCGATACAAGTCTTAGTGAAATCATTGGATCGAAAACTCTCCCACTGACACTCAACTACTCATCAGAGCCACTGTAAGATATGAAAAGAGAGAGAATTAGTATTATTGACAAAACATAAGGTATATGCATACGTAACATGATACAATATGACTATCATGAAATATTTCTTCACAATTTCACAATACCCCATATAGACCAATTGTATATTGTTAAAGAAGTAATTTGATTTATTAATATGAAATAATATGCTTGCATCACTCAATTATTCAATGTCACACAAAGTAATATGTGGTAACATGTATACCTACAAATTCATCATTCTATGTGAAAGTCACAAAGATGCATGCCATAATTCCATTGTCAGTACGAAACATGTATAATGCTTTTAGCAACATTAGAAACGTATGAGTGCACAGGAAAAGTTAGACTTCATCATTTTTTAAATCTGCCATCGTAATAACAATAATTTTACGAATCGATACTTATTGCATGTGATGTTTACTACCAACAAAAAATCGTCTAGCTATCGGTCAGGGTACCTCACACGAGCATACTCTGTACAATACATTATACTAAAAGTCATGAGACACGAGACAGAAAGTCATTTCAATGGCTTTGTGTTATGTAAGTTTTTCTCTTCTAGACTTGGGGTGCTCGCCCCGCAAATAATCTAAACTCGTTAACAGTCCAAAAAATCCTCTCGAACTTGTTAATGTAAATATATTTATAGTAAGTAAAACGATTAAATATTTCAGATGAAATATGCCACAATTTAGTTTCGCGTTAATAATATTTTTAATTTTCCAAAGCCATCTACACCAAAAGCAAATGAAAGATTGGATAGAAGTATACATGAAATACCCCTTCTATGTTATGTGTACATAATACTTAAGCAATAAATTACATTTTTACACAGTAAATGAAGGTCTCGCCTTGTGCGTCCATGTAACTGTTTTATGCATTTGGCAATCGATACGAAAATTCACTTATATTTGGTTTTATCAAAAAATAATCATACTATTATCGCTTTAGAGTGTAGACTACCAAATAAAACCAAATTCTATTGAATCGTAAAATGACTATTGAACTAATACCAAGTTTTACGATTCAAATCAAAGAAATCCCTGGAAAAGCTTCAATGACAATTTTTAGTTTAATTCGGCATCAGATTTACTTGGAATTGCATAATACTGTTTCTTAAGCCAAATCTCAAAATTTTATGCCATGTTGTCAATTAACCGAAACAGTAATTTAACCGTTTCTAAATAATTAAAGACTACCTTGAATTAAAAAGCTTAACAAAATAGTAATAAAAAACCAATACGAAGAAGTGTCGCATTACAAAAAACTCCTTGAAATTATGCAACCCAATAAAAATCGACATGTTTTTCTTCTTATTTTATCCTTTAAAAATTAAGTAATGAAATGTAAAGTTTATGTAAACCGGGAAAATTCATTTGATGCTATTCAAAATGCATAAAACGAACAACTGAAAAAATGAATTAAATTTATGGTTACCTTCTTTATACGTGACTTCAATCCATCAGCATTATCAGCACGGCACTATTGGACCATTTACTTTACTAACAAAACAATCTAATAAACCTTGCAAGTAAACTATGAACTCAACATCCAGCCGTATCAAAACTCAAAGGAAACCGATTTTTATCAAATCGCAAGGCTATTAAGTCTATTTGATCTTTTAACGATCACACCCTACTGTATAGGGGCACAAAAAAATTCACGTACCCTTGAATATTTCGAGAAAAAAATAGTCTCCCTCTCTAACCTCAACACACTTTCACCCACCGAGAGAAAAAAAATGACAAGAAAAAGACTTTATGTTTGCAAGGTTGCCTGAGATAAAATACTCTTAAAACAATTATTTATATACGTAACTTACAATATACCGCTTTTCTGATTAACTCTTTTGGTAAGACACGTGCCCTAACGCACATTCAACGCCTTGATTTTTTCGTCGCACTATTTTATCGCGAGTAACTGCTTCTCTTCTGTCTGTCTATCTCTCTCCTAATGTTTATCACAACTGCGAGCACGAGAGAAGGGGGAAAGACTACATCTTTTACTGTAGCAAGAGCAAGTGTAGCATGTAAAAAATATGTTTAAGTCAAGAAATATATACCTAGTAAACAATCGCTATACTATGTAGTTTTTCAGGCCTCAGTCAACATTAATATCAAAGTCTTTCTTAGCCAAGCACAGGCATCATAGTGCGTTTAGTGGTGTTGTGTCTGTCTCTACAATGTATGATGGCTATAGTGAAACTGAAAGAGGAATCAAGAAAGAAAGCTTCTTTTCCCATCGCATCGCCGTGTCCGTGCCGTATTCTGTATGTTTACTCTAACTTCTCATTCAGCGAATGCGATGTGTGGTGGACTAGTGTGGATTGTGGAACTGATCGTCCATAGTGCCACTTATTTGGTGGAAAGAAAACTAGCCTTTGAAAAACTGCTACCACTAGAATTCACTGGTAAATTATATAGTAAAACTAATAAAAGTAGACGTAGTAAAGAAAAAGCGTAGAGGTTTGGTATTTTTGAAGTATACACACACACTCTGCAATTGCAGACTCAACTAGAAGAGTTACAATATTTACTTTCGACCTGGTAAACTCCAATTGTTACCCTCATTCTCCCCCATAGCCTGTCTTTCACCTACTCTTGGTTCGTTCACTTGTATCGATTTTCCCCTTTTAGCTGAAAAATTGTAGTTGCTTAAGCTGTGCCTGTACGAGAACCTATCTTATGTTATGTTACTCGCTTCCAGCGTTTCTGTGTGTACAAACATGTTACTTCATCAGCTACAGCTAGACGACAGCTCTCGTGCACAATATGCAGATACGTATGTAATTTCAACAATGTTTTCTCTGGTTCCTGTGCAATAAAAACCTTTTTACGTAACTCATAATGATACAAGCATCATCTCCATCTCAGGTATGGAATGGAATATGAAAACATTGCATGCATTATGTTGTGAATTTACAGCCAGTACAGGTGGCAGTATGGATGTAATTTACAGAAGAAAAATTGGGAGAGGAGATTTCGGGAAGCTTTAGTTGCTTCCTCTTTTCAAAAGCTTGGAATCAATCAGATTAAAGGCTTTTACTAGGCTCTTACAAGTTTATAATTTATTGAAGCATTAAAATTTAGTTTTTGATTAATTTAATTAGTATACCTCTCTGATTTTTTAATGCTTCAATCATTAGTTTAGTTTAAATCTAGTAAATGTTTTATGATAATTTTAAAATCTGTTCCAAGGACCATGCCCTAAAGGTGAAAGGTGATTGCAAGATATGTATCTAAAAAACTGAAAACAGCCATTGATATAATATTTAATGGATATCCGTAAAGCAATTCAGTCACAGTCATGCCCATGTATTTTCATATTTTGCGTGGGTGATTGGCTAAAAGTGTAGAAGGACTTAAACCAATTCCATTAAGTACAATTTAAGCGCAGTACTACAGTAAAAATAAATACTGCAGGCGGTGATGGCCTATTTTTAAAAAATACAGCTCAGGGGAAACAAGTTTACAAAACTTCGCTTGTCATATTGTGGCCGTATATTTAAAAGTAAAGGTAAAACTATATTATTTGGTACAATGTACTTTGTTATTAGAGCCAACTTTTCTGGAATGTATGCATTATGTATGATATAAAAATGTACATCAATAC
Source organism: Entomobrya multifasciata (assembly GCA_034693345.1). NCBI lineage: Eukaryota > Metazoa > Arthropoda > Collembola > Entomobryomorpha > Entomobryidae > Entomobrya > Entomobrya multifasciata. Next base: position 13,945 of record JAQFXM010003403.1, on the reverse strand, counting down.
TATTGCGTCACACAAGGAATACTTTTACTACAGCAATTCTGGATAATTCATAATTTTAAGCTTGGCTTACTTGTAACTCTCAGTTCATACAACTACAAAGTTTTCAATCCGAACAAAAAACCTCTTTTGTGACACAAGCTCACTAGATCAATTTAAACTCAATCCATCTTCTAATTTTTTCATTTCTATACACTTCAACTTCCTCATTATATTACTGTCGTGTTCATAGATGATAGAGTAACAGCGCAGCGTAAGCGTACGTGAGGAATCACACGTAGCGTATAAGTACTCTTTGCCTTTCATCAAAATAGCTTAAGAACAAGTAGTATCGGCAGCGGTTGTACAAGACTAAAATTGGAGTACCATCAAAAAGCAAATGGCTTGAAGCACTTCAACTAAAATACATAGACCGATTTTATGTCTAGGCATACTAACGATAAGTATATCTACATTATATTTACATAACATCTTCCAGTTTCTCCCATCCTTCAGCCTCGATCATCACATTACCAGCATCAAGGGTGCCGAAGGCTTTTTACGTGATTCACTTGGAACAAAAAGTGAGAGGTTATAGTTAGTGAAACTGAAACGGATGTTACAAAAGTTGGATGCTGGTGGTCACATTTACTGGCAACTCCTACTAACTATACACCGTATGCATTATGCATGCTATATGCCTTTTCAACTTTACTTGCATTCGAATGTTATATGTTACAGAAAACAATGTTTTACGCTTTGAACTGTCCATCCTGGAATCTAGTGGAATGGAGCCATGGAGTCTATATAAAAAGTAAAAAGTTTGCACGCAAGCATGTACATGACCAAGGACAATATTTTTTACCTTTTCTTGCCACTAATGACTAGCCTTGCATAAGATATTAGAGAAACCAGTCTCACTAAAACAAAATCAAAATCTTTCTTGTGAAGCATACAATACACCCATGCAACATTTGAGGTAGGGTTGATACAATGAGTGATGATGATGATGAAGTTACAATAGGCGTTTCAGACTAGTTATAAAAGTAGTAACCTTGAAGAGATAGAAAAGCTACCATTTAAAAAAAGAATGATAACGTTCTACTGTGTAATTATTTATGGAACGTGATGAAACTAATGAACCACCTTCCACTCCTCTTTTTATAGTCAATATTTCCAACATTTAGGGTCCTTCAGTAAGTATTTAACCCTAATTGTTAATACAGAGAGAAAATAAACTGTTTTTAGGAAAAAAGAAGAAAAATGCCCGTAGATTTTTGATGTGCGCATGATACTATAAATACCTTCATAAAATAAACAGGAAACCGTTTTTTGGCATTGCATTACCAGTACTTTATTTATTCATGATAAAAATAGGGAGACGCAGTTATTTCCTTAAAAGGAATATCACGCCACATTTTCCTTTAAAGAAAGTTCTATAAATAAAACAGGACAAGAGTACGAAAATAGGAAGAAAAAAGTATCTAATCTAATCTGAAAGAGGCTGGGAACTTGATAAAATAGCATAGCTTTCGGCATATGCATTGTTGTGAAGATGCAGTATTCTTCCAAATGCTCACTGCCTGGAAAAAGACGTAGTATTTTCAGAAACATACATATCGTGTGTGGCAGTGTTCTATATTTTTAGGTTGTAGCGCAACGTATGATTAGTCAGTAGGAAAGTTTCCAAAAAGTCCTTATCAATGGTATGAAATGCATTTTCTCCAAGTATCCAGAAAATCAGTATAGAGCTATACATAGATCACGTACTGTACATATTCTTCCAGCATATAAATGCATATTTCACATAGTCAAGATTACTGCCAAACAATGAACATCATAATAACACAATGACGTAGACGGATGTGACATGTATGCATACAGACTCTTGAATTTTAATTGGACAATGAATGCTAATGAAAGGGTGAGAGTTGCTGGAGAAATGCGAAATTCTACTACTACGATATTGGAGCTTCCAAGTTCCATGTTATTTACTGAAGCTTTTATTTACAGTGCAAACTTGTATCACTCTATCTATATGAATGAGAACATTAAGCACATGGTGCACATACTAACAAGATGAATCCATTTTCTTCTATGTGACTACTTTCTCAAAGTTTGTTTACCAGCATCCGAATGCAAACATTCGTATTTAGACAGTTTAATAATATAATCGTGAGTTAATCATATAATATCCTTCTTGTACCGCTGAGTCTTCCCACAACTCTTTTTATATATGTATATCGAAACAAGCTGGAATGGAAAGTTTGAACACCAACGTCAATATAGATGTTTACAGAATTCCAAAAGTCTTTCATATATTGTACATGTATGCAGAATTCGTGCTAAAGTACTTCTTATAATCTTACGTTGTTATAAGAATTTGAGGGGGCACTTAGAACATGCTGAACAAGTCGCATATATTCATTGATGGCTTACAATTAATTTAGGCATATTTCTAGATAGGGTCTCAGTAGAGCTAGAATTTATGAAAATCTTACCAAGTCTCTGCATTTACTTTTTCACCGGAACTCAGTCATTACTATTTCCATTCGTAGATATAAAATTTAGCATGCTCGACTTACAAATAGATTGTCCGTATGAGTAAATTTACAGCTATTTACATCTTAATCATTACCATTTGACTGCTGCATGCATGTAGAAAATCCGATTAACTTGCCACACATGTGCAGCTATTCAAAAATAAAAGGCACTTAAAAGCAGATCAAGATTTAAGTCGTGAACGAGCAGGCATAAAACAAAAATGTTCAGATACATTAAATATTTCAGTGCGACTGACCACGGCGCCCATCGTGAAACATATTTGTATTATTCAAATACATCTGGTATTTAACCAGTTGTCCATGTTCTGTATTTTTTTTTTTTTACAAATTTTGCCATACTACGAAGGTGTAATCGATTGATAATTTGACAATTAAAAAGAATGGCAACAAAAAACCTAGTATTAAATGCTGTTTTCTGCTCAGTTAAAACGTAAATCAATTTACTCTTGATTTTGGTGACCAATCTGTCTTTTAATCTCGGTCACTTTCACTATGTTGAACGTCAAACTGGTCGCTTGCTGTATGTTAGTTATGCATGAAAGAAAATTTGTTCATATATATAATGCAACGACCGACCTTGCTACTTTCACTACAAAATTACATAGCTTTGTAACCGAGCCAACTATCGTGTTTTTAAAATTTCATAATTTTTGCTACATCAAGCATTTAAAAAACTACATGTCTTTTCGGTGAGCATGGTTTCGGTACATGTAAAAATACGAGAGCAAAGTATTTTTTTCGAAGTGTACAATACAATGAATATCGCTGCTTTCAGTAAAAGGAATAGTCTATTCTAAAGTCTACAATTGAAAAAAATATTTTAACAACCTACATTGTGGAATATCGATTTATACTAGAAGGTCCCAAGCAACATGCATTATAAAGTAATTTACTGCTTGCATTTATACACCACCAGGCCTATCTTAATGAAGCTCGTTTTAAATGCTAACTTACTAAGAAAATGCATGACAGTTGGTTTTGTCTATCATAGCAATAGCTTACCTCTAGAAACTAACAAGCCAATTGTGTAGTATAATTAATTTTTCACGAATTGCTATTTACTTGTGACAGCCAATCGGACCCATTCTTGTTTTCTCGTGTGCCAAACGTTCATTAAGTAATGAAAATTGGACGAATCGAATGTCTTCAATTTAAAATGACAGTGCTAAAATTGTAATATTCGATCATACCGCCATATTTCTTATTTTGATTCAAGTTTTAATTATTTTTTCTCCTGACCTACAGAATGAAAGTTATTGCATTTACCAATCAGGCGAAAATGTAACCAAGCATGCATGACTTACCAGCATCGTTGTCATTTACCATGATATATTGTCGTTGCTAGGGTTGTCGTTTGAGTTTGAATGACATGACATGAGACGACACAAGTAATTGACTGTTTTTTGAGTCTGAAATCCCCAACTTTCCACAATTTGTCTTTGTCATCCATCATTTATGCAGTGAGGTAACAGAACTAACAACAGGTACAATCATTTATCTAAATGCTGGAATATGTAAGGCGATGCTGCCGTGATGTTTTATGTAACATCAAGGTAAAGCCAATCATAAAATCGAAGAAATTTAGCCAATAAAATCGAACATGTTCTATATATAAATGGAACTTATCGTTCTTGTAAACTTGCAAAGCCTAAGCAACCTTTTTTAATTTGTTCTATCAACATAAGTTGAAACTTTTACCAATGAACACTTTTGGTTTTACATTAATTACGGGAATATCAAACCCTATTTCGATCATACTCATGAAAATCGTCATTGCAAATAATTCGTTCGATATATTTAATATATTATTACAAAATATACTTTTGATCGTGTTAGTGAAGATGAGGATGCTATTTAATGTTCACATGCAATTCAATGATTACGATTTTTTTTATTGGAATTAAATCGTTAATAAATAACACGTAATTTGTTAATTTGCCTGAATTCCTATCCACAAATTTACACAACTCTGTTGTCATCGCTATACATATTTACCTGTAATTAGGATAGGAATGTGGAATGTATAGTAGTAATACTGCTACATATAATTCGTGATATTTTTCAATGTGTCTTTTAGCCGGAAGTCGGCGCAAACATGTAATTTGGAATTTTACATTCATAACTAAGGTCATAAATTTACTCGCCTACATAATCTATCAATGGGCAATAAGAACTGACATGAGTGCAAAAAACTCTATATTTTTACAATTAGGCAATTAAGCAACGGCTTTGGTAATAAAACTATAATGGCAATCATAAATCAATTTTTATGTGAAAATAAATGAGTTGATTCACAAAAACCGTCAAGTATTTTCAATTTACAAGAGTGGAATGATCTTAAAGAGATGGAATTTGAAGGACAAATTAAATAAATACCACCAAAATGTACTTGACATAATACTAACTTTAAAGTGTAACATACCACCGTAAAGTAATCAAAATAGTTCTGTCAAAAGATCAAACCTTTTGACAGAACTAGAGTTTTGATACACTGAAACTTCAATGAAACCCTATGCCATCGAATTTGTACAATGTTAGTTAATGGTTACGAAAATCATAACCTTTAATCAAACTACAAAACTCAGATAATCAGATTTAATAAACGAACCTTGGTCATGATAACATTACAATGACACAATACTTTTGATGCATTTATTTTTAAAATAATGCAATGACAACAGTACACAATGGTAATTGATGAGTAATTTCAGAGATTTATAATTTATATTGTATCGTTGCTAATGACATTTACCAAATTGCTAAATTATTCTGAAAGTAGTTTTTCCTCGTTAAAAATTTGTAAATTTTAAAACATTTGTCTTACCTTAGGACTTGGTGCTTCTTGAACAATTTTGTTATAATCGTTTGTAGACAAAAGTAGACAACTGTTATAAATTACTACTGAACATTTTCAACATTTAACAGTGTTTATCTAATTTATTGGTTTTTTAAACTTTAGCCAAGCTTTAACTTTTGGCAAATTTCCTCAAAGAAATTCAAGATGACACCTGAACAGCTTTACAGAAAAAGCGATTTGTTTCCTACAAGTTTAAAAACAAGCAAGAAAATATGGAATACTTTAATTTTAGTTATAAAACTTTAAGTTATTTCCTTTTTTAAATCCTTGCAAAAAATTTGTTCTCCTCTGTTGAGATTATAGTTACATTACGTGATACAATGCAATGTAGAATGTGTATGTGTTCATTATTGTGCGTATTTTTTTCGCTTGTTTATCTTCAACCTTCTTTATATCCTTTTGGTTATACGCTCACAAAAAGCACAAAAGAATATTTTATGTTCACTCAACTATAATCTCATTCATGAATGTACGTTCGACTATGTACCGCAGGCAGGCACTACATGCTTTACAAGCAAGGGTTCTCTTTCCGTCTTGTCAAGTTTACAAACACGTTTCATCTGATGGTCCATTCATGCTCTATGTGTAAACTTTGAGTTAGCTCTCGTGATAACATGTTCGTAGTAATGTAACGTGAAACAATCATGCAATAACCATACTGTATGAAATGAAGTCTTCCTTGCTATTATTTTTGCAGGCATACTACACGAGTTCACTTACTGTGCATTTTGGTTACAATTCACAATAACAAATACGTGGCCTGTCTATTATCGAAGTATCTCTAGTTAAATATGAAAAATGCATAGCATGTAGAAGAGAAGGGCATGATAATCTAGAACTATTGAATGATTTGCTGATTTTTATGGAAAATTCCATGCCAATAATTGTCTTAGTCACTGTTCATTTTTCTCTCCAGCTTAACTTCTGTTATTAACATAGATTAGCTGTTTTTTATGAGTAACAGAAATATTGTGGCGTTGTTATGAAAATCAGTCACAGAGAAATAGTGATTTATGATTGGTTCGAGTACAATTAGTCAAACAAAGTAGGAAAAATGGTAGTTGACAAGTGACACAAGTTGAAATATCTGAAACAAGGCTTATTGCTGATTTGATAGTATTCTCTCGAATTATTTAATCCAGATCAAATTTAGGAGACACTGATTTGTGTCCTTAATAGCCCAGTTAGATAATAGAATCCTTGTTTAAAGATAGAAAAGAAAGGAGAAAAACATCAGTCAGTTAGAGGTGACACGTTTCATTTATCACGTACACGTATATGGCACGCTGTACCTTACTGGTAATGTGTGTTCTTTGGCAGTAATTGCTTGTTGAAGATGTATATAATTGGTGCACAATATTAAAAAGTGTAAATTGAGGACTTTGTTCGTGCAAGAAAAATATCAGCAATATCAGCACCACCATGCCTACATGTAAAAATATTTAAGTAAAAGAGTTACACTGAAATAAAACAAATCATGATTAATTTCATGAACGGGATCTTTTGTTTTTGAGATGTATTTCTCTCATGAAATTTTTTAATGCCTTCTTGTTGCCAAGTTCTTTTACCCATCACTGCATAACTTCAATGAATAATCAACATTTACAAGAGTCTATGTACAGTCTCATTATTGAGTCAAGATTACTATTTTTTGCCGAATAGCTTTGCATGAATTGACGATGATGACGAAGATTTTGCAATGCATGCAGATAATTATTGTATCAAAGTAGCATTCATTGAAACCTTTAATTCGACCCTGTCAATATAGTATCCACTGGCAATATTTTATCATCTAGGGACATTTTGTCTTGGATATTGAAAAAACACCCAAATTACAATAATACCATTGAAAGCCTCTTTGATGACATAATATACATTCATCCGACGGTTTTCATACAATTACACTATAAACATGGATCTTTCATGATCTAACCATGATCGTTCCCACATGATTCTTCATGTGATTGTGATTACACAGTTGAAATCTATAATGCTGAGATTTTTCATGAAATGATTTGTGCTTCTAAAAACCTGGAACGTTAAATGAACCTTTTCAATTCTTTTTTCCATTATAAACGAACACAGAAAATATTTGTTGAGCATCATATGAAGTCATGCTCGGATTTTTTAAGCACTGTCTACCAAGTTAACTTAATGAAATTAGTACTAAAATGTAAGCAAACGAGTAGATGCATGGCGTGACATATAAGTATATATATTATGCATTCCTGCATTCGAAATACAAGCTGTAATTCACTGCACTTCATATCGATTCATACTTTTAAAAGAAAAAAATTGTACGTTTGCCAAAGATAAGCCTATATATTCGGTTGCCAATCATTCTTGGTATGTCTCTACGAAACATTTTGTTTGCCTCCTTGTCTCCTGATGTCGGAGAAAAAATCTTTTCAACGTTCCGCTAAAGGATACATGATGCAAGTTAGAAAAAAATCTTCCTGAAATATCAAAGGAACAAGTCATGTATCTTTTACATGTAAATGATGAGCTAGAAAAATATGCAAAGTAATATATAATTATATGTTATTGGTTTTGTGTGACTGTTTGAAAACACAAAATGTACTTATTTGAAATCTCACTCACACGATAACTTCAGAAACTGCGCAGAAAATACTAATAAATACCGTATTCTCGCTAATAATCGCAGCTGCGATAATTAATTTCTTTGACCTATAAGGGACTGCGTTATTTAGAGAGCTGCGGTTAATGGAGAGCTGCGATATTTAGCGAGAATACGGTATACATATATTAGTATATGTACATACATTTTCTGTATTACAAAAGGAGTGCTTCATTCCGGATTTATGCTTGGAGGGTCATATTTTATCAAAAAATTAATGCTGAGGAATGATTAGCTATCAGCAAATGATCTACTAATAGCAAATATCTAACTAAACCAGAAATACAATATATTCGTTTTAACGTAAACATCATTGATTGCAATAACATCATATTATTCTTGAAAAACAGTTCGCTTGACTAATATCACTGAATATTCGGAAAATTAGCCGGTATGTGTTTAAGTTTCCACAGAACCAGAAAAAACTGCTTACACTGGTTTATCCATCTCCTCATTTGACTTCGCAGATGGATACTGCGGGTTGCTTGGGTTGGGTTTGTATTATTGATAGAAATAGAGACATGTTGACGTTTCAAAGCAGACGGAATCGAAACTTTTAAATTGTTACCATAAACTGTATTTTTAAATAATATAAAGTAAACAAATTAAATAATTTAACGTATAATTTATCATATAACGTTTACTTCATTACATTATTGGATTGATACGTTATTTGTTTAGGTTGTAATTTTTACGAAACGGAAATCCGAAGATTTTCATTGTTTGAGTGACATTCAACTCAAGTTAGCAAGTAAATATCATACCTCTTAATAAGTGTTAAAACACTGCAGCATGATAAATGACTGTAACCTAAAATGACTAGCTGGAGACGAGAGTCTGGTGTTTTTGGCTGCGTTACTACAAAAACGATGTCGATGATATATACATTGTATCGTATCTTTTAAAATGGCTAATATTTGCATATAAATAGTATACTTAAATTATATAATTAGGAAAATACGATGAATTTTCTGTTTATTTTGAATTTCATTTGTCATCGAGCTCATCATACATTTTTATACTTTTGTAATGTCAGTGTGCCGAAATGGTAAACAAGCTTGGATTAATTTTCTGCTCACGCTCAGACTCGCAGCAAAAAAATATGCGCTACACACAGAAGCTCACTCGAATCTAATCGTTTCGTTAGTTGTTTCATGCATCACAGGTCGCAAAGGAACAAGATACAGTGGATACTTTATCAAAATGTGATCACGTTGGTTCCATTTCTTGAATGATATATATTATATTATGTAATAAATATTTACGTACTTTCATTTGAAACAGAATATTATTTAAACTCGTTTTTAAATACTTTACTTTTGAGAAACACGAATTCTATGTCTCTGGAATATTCGATTTTTTAGAGTTTAAACTTATTTTGCGACAAGGAAGAAGAGCTGATAGTTGTAATAAACGAGTTAATGCTATATTTATATGGTGTATGGACAAGCATGTGCATAATATGTGCTGTTGACTGTTAGCGCATATTGTAATGATACTCTACATAGTATACAAAAGTTTATAAGTCCAAACCCTAAACAAACCGGCATGTGCAAAATTATACCGGTTTGTGCGTCTCGACTCTCGACGTATACATATACGCTGCTATACAGCATACAAGTTATAAAAAATAACTGAAAACAACTTTCATAAATAGACCCAATCAACTAATGTTCAACGTCCGGTGTGGATATTACTTTTCGGTGTTGGTTTTTATAGTTCACCGTATCAATTATTACAAAGAAATATCGATAATATTTTTATCACATGAATGTATGCATATGTACCTGCATCAACTATAGGTAGCAATTTTTTCAGAGAAAAACTTTTATAATGCCCATTCACTTAAAACACTGAATTCTCGGTTTTTATCTACTTTCATATTATATTTCGACTCACTGAATTTCCCTGATTTCATTTCAATTTTCAAATGCTTTGGACGTTGTATTTTTAATGAATTTTTATGCTTCTGAGAAAATCTTTTATCATGACTTTGCATTCTATGTCTATACATGTTTGTGCGCATGCATTTTATGTATATTTGGAGAAAAGAATTGTCCACAAGGAGACTTCAATAATATTTTGATGCGCAATAAGCACAAAATATTCAAAGGTCTGTGTCAGAGTCGAGTCTGAAAACTTTTCTTTAACGAACGGTCACATCAAACCTCAACATCATATTTACAGTCTACCACTTGCAATGTGAGAATACGAGTGTGTTGGATTGATGTGCATTGTTATCTATATCTATCTATCCATGTATGCACTATGTGGTTGGAAAAATTCAAGTAAATGGAAATATAAGATTTATTGTACGACTGGCGACCTAAGTAAAGAAATGTAATAAATAATCTCACTAAATATTTTAATGCATAACAAACTATACGATGTTGAATCCATAATCATTCGATATAAATTCCATTTTGTCACCAAAGTTATTTTGGACTTGTGCGTTGTCGCTGTCACCAATCTTCCAAGTTCTCGTAAATTGTCACTGGCAGCTGTTCAGGAAAATGGTTATTATTGTTGATGTGCTCATTTGTTAAAATGGTATTTCATTTTTCGGCACCGGAAGATATAAGTACTTTCGCATTTTTACAAGACACCACTGTCTATTAAGCCTTGATGCAGGCGGTGAATAATATACAGATTTTCAAAGTCAACCAAACCTACAATCCTACAATCACATGACAAAAGTGTCTGAATCATAGCAACTTTTTAGATATGTTTAAAAGCAGTTCCTTATAGTGAGCTGGTATGAACCATTTTTGTGTAACTTTCAAATGACCTGTAATGTATCATCTCATCACTATCAGTATCACTAACATGAGGAATACACCATTTCGCATTGTACCACCACCAGAACCAAAAGGAGGAGAAAACACATCGCTGCAATCATGTATAAGGTGACCTTGACTAACACGAATAGCAAATTGCAATATGACCATTTCTATCCACACCATCATCATATCTACCTATACGTTTGGGTATATTCGTTTATAGGCATAAAGTACATGTAAACAAATGTAAAAATATTATTATTCTATTTTTGGACAGTGTATTAAGGCAGACATGCAGAGATTTTAAAAAGATTTATATCTCCAAATAAAATACAAAGCAATTTGATATTTTATTATGATTTTATGCATTTACGTCGTCAGAAATACAAATGTATATTATTTTCGTTATGCTGGCGGTATTACATGACCAGACAGAGCTGTGAACAAGATAAGCACAAATAGATTTGCATTTTTATAGCAAAATTACTTTTGACTTTTGTATTTCGTTTACAAAGGCATGCATGGCTTAAATTAACTTCATGTCGAGTTCAGGGAATCGAAAGAACTGTAGCCAATTTTTATGGTCAGCATCTGCCAAATCAATATGTTCATCAGAAACGCTTGAATGCAACAACTGTGAGCAACTTTTTTTTACGTAATATAAACCATATTTTTTCATTATGTTCCCCCAATATGTCAAAAATTCGAAACCCAACACACTCCGTTAGACTGTATTTAAGGTTTGAGTTTTAAAAAGCATGCTTGGCAATGGCAACTGATGTTACACAAACATTACCTTCTCGTAGCGGTTGTAAAAGAGGCAGTTTTAACTGGAGAGTACTGATACTGATATTTGTATGTAAATAGCTATCATATCATATCATACACTGAGATGTGGTGTAGAATATAACTGAACCGACTCCAAGAACAGGGTAACACCGCATCACTCATGGTATGGTTGAATATGAATATAAATAATACAAAGTTCTTAGTTTTTTCCGACTACCAGTAGCAATATCGGATAACAAACGATGATCTCCGTTTGTCTGAATTTAATACTAAGTTTTTTAAGTGACTTGTATTCATATAATATGTGACGCTTATCAATGGATTATCCATTGATAAGCGTCACATTTAGAAGAAAGCATGCATATTAATTTTGTTTACAAAAATAAAAACACTCAAAGCCCACAATATATTTCCGTCTACCTTCAAATATGATCTAACCAATAAAGGCTTACTAGTAGGTGCTTACTTGACCCGTAGTACACCAATGGAACGCCAAAAAGCATTCAGGCTAACCATGCAGTAATGAAGTTTTTATTAATAAAATATATTCGTACTCACCATTGTTAAGCTGGTCGTGATGAGCAATCAAAATCGCATTTGCATCAGAATGCGGATTGAAGTGATATTGCAGTTTTTGGGAAACTTATTCGTGCAATTTTTTCTGTGATAATATTCCGTGTGCTGTCTTTCAACTCAAAAATAATGTTTTTGTGGAACTGTCTATGTCTATTTTTAAGTTCAAGAAACAATAATTCTATTTTAGCACAAAAAGTGATCGGTAAAATTCATAAATAGTACATCAGCGTATGTTTCACTTTCTCTACTGAGAGTTGAAAAAAATCTTATTCCGTTTTAGATATAGTTACAGGTATAACAGCCACAGTTCGTATAACTGTGAGAAGGGCAGGCAAGATTACCTTCGCTGCCCGAATGTGTAACAAATTTCTTTTGCTTTTCTGGAGATGGTCCGAATGCTACTCGGTCCAAAGCACGAATGCCATAAATCATCTAAATTGTGATACATTTATATCCTTAGCCGGTGGATTATGACAATCGGAATTGAAGATTCCACATGAAACATATTAACGTGAGTAGGTAAAATTGACGTACGTAGTACGATACTTTGGAAAATCACAGCAACACTTAAAACTAAAGTATTATGTTATGTGTAATAAAAGTAAAATTTATTGTGTTCTTGACTTTTTAACATGTATGACTTCTAAAGAAATTGAATTCTTCGGAAGTACTTAAGCTGGACCAATCAACAGCTTTAAACACACTCGATTAGGTAGGTATAAGTTTGGAAATTTTCCTGAGTTTTTTTTGCAAAGTGTGCAACCATTTTATTCCTATAACATAATAATGTCTTACATGCAAATGTATCGTCGTAAAACATGAGAAAATACACCGAATAATCACATGATTAATGTTAAAATATTTGCTCAAATATATTAAAGGTATTAATTGATTTTTGGCAAAAATAACCACCATGCATCGTATACCGCATTAACAACAATTATACCTTGTACGATACGATGACTTCATGAAAATTTTGATGTTGGGTTTGTATTTAAATTTTAAATCACAATTGTGAAGATAATTACGAATTTACAAAACACCACGCCAGCAGGTGTATGTGAATACAATTAAGTGAATATGGCTCAAGTAAAACAAAAAATCATCGAATCAATTGACAATTGATGCATATTTGCTCAGTATTTTTGAAATTCGACAACGCATCATATAAATATTTTATGTTGAAACTTCGCTCGAATTCGGAACAAAGGCCTATTTCACCTATTTCATTTGCAAAATGTCTTCATAGCAACATCAAAATATGTTATTATGGGTAGCACGAAAAAATTCGTAAACTTAATCTGTTTACCTTATAGACATAGCTTTGCTGTATATTTTTATCAAAATCTTTCTATATTATTGCAAATCACAAAATAAGTGTTCACTTCATTCATTCATTTGCTGACCAAAACGTTTAATGAAAGAATAACGAATGCAGGGAGATCTTTAGCCTTCGTGTTCGTCAAATTGTTGAGCTGATTCTTTTGCTTCTTATAATGTTTTGTTTGTGTGTTGTGTGAACGAACTCGAATTATTACGAGGTGACATGACATACCGCAAAAACAAAAATGCATAATAGTATACATACATCAACAACAATCAGTCGTTTAGTGCCAATTCTTCATGCACTTTCGTTTCGTGTGGATTCGTTTTTCTTAAATTGTATACTTGTGAGCTAGCTCATTTAATGCTCATTTGATCTTTTTTTTTGCGCGCACACGCACCGAATGAGTAAACACTTCTGCTGCTACTTTGCAAAATCAAA
>JAQFXM010003402.1:0-20402 GCA_034693345.1 Entomobrya multifasciata | reverse complement strand
CCTCCTTTTCCACCTCCACCACCCCAACTAGTTAGAGCCGGAGCCGGAGCAGTATATCCTTTACTAGGAACACCAGCCTGCTGTGCCAAATACTCCATTTCCTCTGCAAAAATTATTAATGCGTCAACACGATCAGTACTTCGAACTTAAACTTTAAAAGCAATCAATGCAGCTTTTTTCCACATATTTTTTTAATAATTGTTTTACAGTTTACCTGCATTCTTCCTTTCTCTTTCGGCTTTCATGGCAGCTTCTTTCGCAGGTCTCTCCATTTCTTCTATGCATCTCAATTCGTCTTCCTTCTTCTTTAACATGGTATATCGTGTTTTGCCGTACACGAATCCCAGAGCTAGCAGTGACCATCGGGAAACCTTTAATGTAACAAAATCACCTTTGTTCACCTTATTTACTATTTCCAACTGCACTGTAGTATTTAACTGCTACCTTTTGGAATCGAATGATTGATACTATAAAATGTAATTACTTCAAAATCTGGTATACCTGTCAAGCAAACATACCTTAAGCAACGATGAAGGTACCTTCGGCTTGGGGAGATTAGGTGAGTCCATTTTTATTTAAAGGTTGCAGATGAAGATGGAGCTGAAAATTTGTTGTTTTCCTTCAGTGAATCACTTGAAATTATAACTTTGAATGGTAAATTGGTAATGCATGACAAGACAACAAAAGTGTCTATTAAAAACTGATGAATAGTTTGCGTTTGGTGCGGCTAGTTGCTAATGCAGCGAGAAGTGAGTTGACCGTCAAGTTTAGGCATCATAGCACTTCAATTAGAATGTATTTGACATGGCCTGATCTGCTATCTGTATCAGTTGATGATTTGCTCTTTACAAAATTAAATTTCATATGACGTTGAAATATAATACCGATGGAGTTGCACTGCATATTGGATAATATGTTTTTAAACGTGATTTTTACGTTTATAAAATTCATAATTTATTTATAAAATGCTTTTCCTCAAACTATACAAAAGAAATCAATGTAAAATTTATATGTAATACATGTAAATTGCATTTTTTCATTGAATTTAGAATAAAATGTCCAGGTAATTCATTGTACCGTTCATCAGGAGGATGAGATTCTATTCCAGCCTTTTCACCAACAATTTTTTTTAGCAAAACAATTTTGTTCCAAGCTTAATTACAACGCTGCGTTATTCACCCCTTGCGCATAAGGATCATGCTTCTTACAAAATGGCTCGACATAGGGCTGGATCTGTAGACATGACTGGAATAAAAAAAAAATTTGGTTATTACGAATTCCAAAAATTATCATCATGAATGAATGTAACGAAAAAATTGAACGAACATACTTCATATCATTCCAAGATTGAGTAAAAGGTTTGTTGTATCTTCCTTTGGGCTGGTATGAATACAAGCATTCGCCCGTATTAAAATCTCGTTCTGAAGGACCTCCTGGACAATTCATTGGAACACATCGCTGCCCTATAAAACATAGAAAGTCGTTTTTTTGCAGCTTGCTAGTTACCTGACTTTGATGAAACATTTATCTCTATTTTATAGTATTTACCTCTCATGTGCCATCCTTTTCCAGGAGCACAAGTTATTTCAATTTCCTCTGAACTACCATAATATTCTTCGCTACTGCTTCCCTGTTCTTCTTCATCGTTTTCATTTTCATCCTTCGTCTCCACTTCTTCCGTGGGGACAGGCACAGGGACAACAGACGGTGCCTTTGTAGTTGATGACTTTGTCACTGTCCAAACAGGATCTATTTCTTCCGCTCTTCCCGATCTAATCCGTTGAATTTCAGAATCCAGAAAGTCTGCATCGTACCTGTAGCGTTTGGTTGGCTTTGGCACAACAAGCAGAGAAAGGTATATGAAAACCAGAAATAAAAGAGTTAACTTTGAAAGTTTTGAGCGATCCATATCGCGACAGAAATTTTAGCACTTTGACTGCACTGCAAAAATCTCCAAATATTTGAGGTAGGGAAAATTTGAATATTTGAAGTATATTTTGTTAGAATGGCTCTCGGTTTCAGTGTAAGTTTATTCGGCAAAGTTCAAAGTATCACTGATATCAACAACGAAGCTATTGCAGTATATGTCATTCTCTCATTAATTAGTTTTAATTTAAGCTATTGATTCAAATCATCAACCATGATCACAAGAGTCATTTAGTTGTTTACTGGTGTACTACTGTCAAAACAAAAATATAGAATTGTAAAATGCTGAACATGACGCATGACTATATTTTGTATTTTGCAATTCATGTTCCAGGCGACTACAGTCCAAACCAAATAGTATGTCATGTCATTGTCTGCATATTAATGTACAGTAAATTAGTGCGTAAAAATTCATACTAATCAATACCAATTTCCTGTCACTGTAAATCCAAGGACTGGATTCTAGAACAAACACGGGGTTAGTTTTCATTGTTAAGCATGTTGTATGTATTCTTGAATTTAAGTTGCAAGGCTGGATCATCATCCTGGAATAATTTTTTTTATGTTTTACATGATTTTTTAGCAAATGGTCAGTTCGCAGTTGTCTTATTAATCATGAAGTGTTGGACTGATAATAATTTTAGTTTTCATGCAATTAAACACTTGTTTGTTCTTTGAACCATTAAAATTACAGTTTTAATCGACATTCATAACCATGTAATAAAACCTGACTTGAATTTAAATCTTTTTCATGTATGCTGTGTTATGCAAGTACAATAGTTTGTTGATGATCAAAAGCTGCCATCACTATAAATAATATATTTTCAAATATAAAAAAGATGTGATATGTTCACGGCATTTTGTCTGACGTCTGCTTAACACATGTGAACAAAACTTAATTTGAAATTACAATCCATGGTCGTCTCATGTGCGCCCTCGCGTCGTACTTTCGGCCGGATACACAATACTATATGAACTTCAGTGTGGATTTCATTAAAATTAAAACCTATGAATTTAAATTGAAGCATGATGTTTGCAACATTAACAAATTAAGCATTGCTTGCTTATGTAACAACGCAGTGATTTATATGATGAATTCATTAACCAAGTTGCTATATAATCTGTTATTATATAGCAGATCTGTCAAAAATCCAAATGTCATGCTATCTTTGATTAAAAAAAATATTTATGAAGAATATGGGAATCCACAGAATGAGAACTTTACACAAGTGGTATGTAAATAAATAAATGCAAAATTCAGGTATGAAACAAGAACAAACTTTGCCCTCTTTCATTTGGAATTGATTTTAATCAATAGTTTTAGTAATCAACAATAATGTGATTGCATAAAAGGCTCTGATAATTTGTTGCATAAAGTTGGAGATAAGGAAATGAAAGGGTGATTATTTTAAGAACAACGAAACCTGTTAAATATGTACAATAATGTAAATGTAACATGTTCATTTTTCATATAAATATTTAAAAAGTTTCACACCAATTTGCAGTTGAACTCAGGTCTAGGCCCTGATGAAGTTCTGATTTTGTAATCCAACTGAAGTTAAAGAGAACGGCATTTGGAAACATGAAGTTTTCATTAATTTTCATTCTGAGCATAGGCCTTTTGGCTTCAGGTGCATACAATGTGTCTGCTCAGAATAATTCAACGGAAGCTGTACCACGACTCTTGGGTACCTTCCGGCTTCCTAATGCCGCTTTTGTAGAGGCCTACGTTGATCAAGGAGATGAAACAAGTTTTATTGGAGATAGGTGAAGTAGAACAAAAGGGTTAAATGCTATAGCTTTATATACGTTGCATTTATGTAATTTTACTAATTGTGTATTTTTTTATAGATATACTTTATATATTTCCACATTTAACCCAATCAATGCTTTTCCCGATCCCAAATATATGCTGAGGGGCTTGGGAAGCAACTTACGGAATATTACTAATTGGGATTTAGGACTTGAAGTTCTTGACAGAACAGCCCAGTGGCCCAATAACCCGGATGAAATTCCATGTATGCTTTGTTCTCTCTGTTTGATAATAGCTGCCTGAGACTGACATTTAAAAATTCAATTAATGTTTACAGTTGGCGTATTCAATACATCAGCAATCGTCTGGACTTCGGGATTTCTTGTTCCCCCAAAGACGCATGGTCGTTTGCAACTTTATGACACAAGCAAGGTTAAATATCGAAAAATCTTTATATTTAACGCTATTCCTAATCCTTGTCAAAAATTTAAGTTTGTATCATTCAGAATCCACCAGCAGGTCCTTTCAACATTGCTGCCAAAGATGGAGGAAATAATTGGTCATATCATCGCGTAATATGGAAGGATATGGATTTTGATGGAGATTTGGACGCGCTAACTGGTACTATATCTGTAATTTACTAAATTATAATGCCAAAAGTGTGCATAATATGAGTTTTGAACAGTAAAAATATTTGTGCAGCCAGGTTTTATAAACCCATTATCGGATTCACCACGAAGCAACTAGTGTGGATGGAAAATCCCGGTGTGCCCCTAGAAAACACAACGACAGACGGATGGACTCAGCATATAATTAATGAAGGTGGAACTGATGTTCACTTTCGCATGGCCAACTTAACAGTTAATGGAACTTCTCAGGAATGCCTGATATCTGCTGAATTTTTCAATGAACAGTTAATGTTGTACTGTAGTGGAAATGGCAACTGGAGTGATTGGAGTCAAGTTGCGGAGATCACAATTGATTCTACCGTTGGTCAAACATTTGATGTTTACTACCACGATTTCAATCAAGATGGGCGACCTGACATTATGATTAGTGCATACAACCATTCTAGGGGTCATGTATTCGTTTATGAAACCCCCGCTGACGTTGCAACTAGTAATTTCACGAAACATACTGTGGCTGATGGATTCATTGCCAACTTAATCATTGGAGGGCAATCCATGACTCCTGGTTCTCCCAAGGTGAACTTCGCTCAGTTGTCTTTCAATATGTCATAAAAATTATGATGATCACTTCATAACTTCATGTTATACATTTTTTCTGCAGCCATTTTACCCTACCAAGGCATACGAAGATACGGTTCTACCCGGTGGACGGTATGGCATTTAAACTCTGAAATTGAGACTTTAAACTAGTTTTGTGAGCAAATGGTTCAATTTTACATTTTAGAAGGAGGAAACCATACGTCTTGTTAAGTGGAGATGATGATGGAAGACATTACATTCTTGAGCCAACATCGGATGATCCTACAAACTGGGTTTATAATAAGCATGTGCTGATTGACTCTGAGAGAACAACTAGTGGAAAGTTTGCCGTAGCGGGTGGGTTTGAAATTTATTAACGAACACAATTAGTGCCAATTTTATGTAATTACTTGAGCCAATCTAAAACCTGAGCTTACCAGGCTAAAAGCTATTTCAGTCATGTCATACTCATGAATGAGTCCAATGCAGCATTAAGTATACATATATTGAGCGGGGGTGGTTTTTTGTAATGTACAAAAAACCACCAGTAATGATGTGTATGGAACTGTGGTACCTAACATAACCCTATTTTTCCATTCGGCAGATTTTGATGGGGATGGGTACACTGACATCGTAGCAGCGGCTTACACTGCAGGAACGTTGTATGGCTTCACATACGCTCCCGCGGAGTAATTGTTTTTTGTCTAATAAATGGTGGATTGATGCGGATTTGTTGATCAAATAATTAAAAAATTATTAACGAAGCAATAAGCACTAATTTTATGTAATTATTTGAGCCATGCATATAACGAAGCTAAAACATGAGCTTTCTATGCTATTTCAGTCTGGAAATAAGTGACAATGAGAAAGCATAAATAATGTACATTGAAATCGGTGGCTCGATGATAATGATTTATATGCATACATACCTACCTAGCATTGCATATCATAACCCTATCACCTATTATCTAATAGGACAGATACTCTTGTTTAGCCTCTGGAAATTTTTTCATATGTCAAGTTTGAAATCTTTAAAATGAGAGTTAAAATATCAGTCACGCGGAGACCCATGCAATGTTACGAGTTCTAAAGGTTATTGTGTACATTGTACTTGTACATGATTAAAAAGTCACCAGTTGGCCGATCATAAAAGAAAATACTAGAAATGAGCAGCAAACAAGGACATCACTGCGTTACCCATTTAAATAAAAATGGCGAACAAATACTAAATGTTGCGTTCACGAATTCCTTGTAAAATCGATATGTTACATTCACAACCGCTTGTTCCAGAATGCTTGAGCATTATTTTGTTAATTTAAACATTTCACCGAATCGCGGAAACGCCATGTTTAAATAACAATGTTTAAATGCATATGCTTCATTGTTAAAGATTTAAAAATTTATGCATTATGTGTTCCTTGAATGAGGTCCATGTGCGCTGATCGCTCACGTCATCAAAATATGGATGATGGATAGAAAATGAACTGAACGATAACCAACGACAATGATTATTTCTAAGATTTATGCTGGAACAATTACATTTAGTAGAACTCAAAAATCATCTTTTGAAACCAATAATCTTATTATTTTGGCAAAGCATATATAACTCGAAATATTTGAACATCAAATTCCATATATAATTTGTACTCTTCCCAATACATACCGATCAATTTTTGCATTTGAACTCAAGATGAATTTGGCAATTACGTTACTGTTGCTGGTCGCTGTGTTATGTGTTAACGCGCGATCAAGGTACACAAGTACAGAAGAGCTAACAGCATTAAAGGAACATCAACACCATCAAGGACCTAACCGTGAGTATTGAATTGACTATACAGTTTTCAGTTACATAAAAAATACTTTTTTCTAAACATATACGATGAACTACGAATGAAAGATACAACGGAAATCAAATTGAAATACGTGAATATACTCGATAGTCACTGCATGAAAGATTTTATGCATATAATATGAATTCGATTAGATTTACCAGGTCATTTTAATGGAAAGGGTAAGCCAATGAAAGGTAAAAAACCGAAACCTAAATCAAGTTCCAGTTCAGAGTCCAGTGAATCAGAAAGCAGTGAGTCAGAAAGCAGTGAATCATCAATTGTATCAAGCACTCCTAAAGAAATGGAGGATTATCAAGAAGATGTAGTAACAGAAATCACGGAAGAGACCACAGAAGAAGAGGTCGTAACTGAGATTACAGAGGGTACCACGGAAGAAGAGGTCATAACTGAAATCACAGAAGGTACCACAGAAGAAGAGATCGTAACTGAGATTACAGAAGGGACCACAGAAGAAGAGGTCGTAACTGAGATTACAGAGGGTACCACAGAAGAAGAGGTCGTAACTGAGATCACAGAAGGGACCACAGAAGAAGAGGTCGTAACTGAGATTACAGAGGGCACCACGGAAGAAGAGATCATAACTGAAATCACAGAAGGTACTACTGAAGATGGTGTAATAACTGAAATCACTGACACACCCACTACCGAAGGGGATATTGAGACTACAACAAATGAAGCCTGTGCAATTAGATGTGGCCCAGAGGATGAGTATATTCCAAATCCCAGTGACTGTTCGTCTTATTACCATTGCTCAAACGGTTATGCAATTTTAAGGCCTTGCAGTCCAGGTCTAGTGTACAACCCAGAGTTGGAAGTATGCGTTTTCCCAAAAGACTACGAATGTAGACCAATATGCATTTTATAAAGATTGCAACTGTATTTACAAATCTTTTTAGCATTTATTGGGAAATTTTTAGCAGCTCAAATTTTAAACAAAGAATAAAATAAACTTTCTTGCTTTCATCGTTTAAATTTTATTGCACTAGCATTTCATAAAATTCATTCATAGGGAGACTCGTAATTATTCACATTTTCAGATGGCTCATCACATTCGGAAGTGGATTCTTCGTTTGATATAGAAAAGAGGTGCTCTCGATTTTCAACAAAGTCCCCAACTTTCCCATAACTTTCGGCAATGCGAAATTTATCCTCTGGGCTTGCTAGGTCATACGGAAACAGTTCATCCAATTGGACTGTTCTATACTGAAACTTGTGTTTCACAACTGGATGTTCATCCTAAAGGATTCATCGCATAAGTTAATTCATAAATCTTGTAATAATTTATACTCACTTCAAATTAAAAGTTTTCAAAATAACTTACAAATTTCACAATAGCACATGGGGAATATTCAAACACAGCTGCAACAGTACCTAGCTGTTGGAATTCGGAGTAGGTGTCAAACCAAATTACGCGTTCTCCTTCTCGTATGAATTCGTTTGCTCCCTCTAAAATAAGAGACAGCTTGGTAATTTTTTAACTGATTTTTTTCAAATATCTCATTAAAATTGCATTTAAGCAGTAACCTTCAGCTTCATTGTAATTGTAGCTCCCTTCGAGACTTGAAGAACCATCGTCCAAATATGTTTCACTAACTCTACTGGTCTCACTATTTGGGGAATCCAAGACGGTTGCAGACGGTGGAGTTGTCCATGACATTGATCGACATTTCTCTAGGCGCCGTGGCTCATTACCTGCACCATAGTGTATAGTTTTGCTGCGAATTATCTTTGCTGATGGTTTCGCATCTGTAATTAGTTTGTAAAAAAAATATTGACGCTTTTATTCCAATTTCTCTTTCATCCTATTTGATATTTAATAGCTGCTTGACCTATAGAGTTTTTTCGGCCTATCGGAACTGCCACACTTTCTACTGACTCAGAGTTCAGTTCATCAAGAGTACTTAGAGGGATTCCTATACTTGATTTGGAAACGGATCTAGATATTTTTCTTGTGCTTTTGTAATAAGCTGCCTGTCTATCTGCTGATGACTGTGATCCAGTCGGAGAGGAAATTTCGTGAATGTCTGAATTCAAATCCATTCTTAATGACTCAAAGTTTGCTTGGAATTTGTCAAAAAATTCGCCAAAGAAGGACTTAAATGTAATTAGTTCTGTGATGGGAAGTATCAGAGTGTCCCGATTCACTGAATGTGGTCCAATTCCAGATACCTTTGTTTTATTATCCTATAATTTTCATATGTACAGAATACAGAGAAGCAAAAAACTAATACAAAAAATTGCTCTAAAACTCAGTAAGTTATGAAACGAACCAATTTCACAATAGCGTAATGAACATTTTCTCCAGGTTTTTTCCTTATTTCCAAAATCTTTCCGGGTGCATATGTTCCATCACGAGTAATCCAAAAAATAAAATCGCCTTTTTTCATCTGGTAATCATCCTTCAAAAAGCTTTGAATGTCAGCTAAAGGAATTATTATTAAAATTAGTTACCGTTATGAGATTCCACAACGAAATAATTTGAACCAAAATTTTGTAAATTTTTGCTATTAAATTTCGTACATAAGTCAAACTTAATTCGATCTAGTGCTGAACGATATATGGCTGCTTCAGCTTCAGTTTTCTCCAGACTTTCATTCAACCTTTCCCTTTCTCCCATCAATGACTGAATCCGCTTCACCAGTTTCCCTTCCGTATCTTGTGTGTCAATTAAATTAGAATCATCTTCATCACCAATATCATCCGAAAATGACAGTTTAATGATTGCATCCTCAGAGGGAATGTCTGCATTGCATCTTGGAACTGGACAAAACCTCCTATAGTTTTAAATGTCGATGTGCGATTTAAAAAACTATCAGAGTAAGTGAACCTGCTGCATTGTATGACAGGATAAACACAATAAAACAAAGAAGAAATCCACTTTTACCTTAGTGGTCCAGTTCCATGCCTTGCATGTAGTAGCTTTTGATTAGTCAATGCCCCTTCCAAACATTTCAAATGAAACAAGTGACCGCACAAGGTTGAAACTGCCGAGAATCCTTCAGAAACAGTATTAGTCAATACTTTCGTAAGATCAAATTTTTCTTTGCAAATTCTACAATTTCCAAAAACCATTTTTCCTTACAAATGTGTCGTTTAAAGAAGCGTATACACACCTCTCCAAACACACTCACAAAATAACAAATTATAAAACAACAGGATTTTTTTTGAAAAGATTTATTTAGAAATTAGACTACAAAAAAACACGGAATTCGATGTGATTTACAATCACACTGTGCGTCAACTTTAATGTTGAAGCACATAATATTGGGAACCTGCCATGAAAATGAATGCTCAACGGCAACGACAGTCTCTAGTACACACATTACATCGAAAACAAAATCATCACAGCGCAATAAAAATGCGTTCATTGTCAATAAAAGATTATGGAGAGAAGTAGAAGCGTTATCAGTTCCTCTATCTATTTCACCCAAGTGATATCATCATTATCAACAAAAATTGGATTTTCAGTTATAATTATAAATGAAAGATTAAATATCAGCGTGCGTGGCTATACCGGGCAATCTTCAACATTCGTAAAACTACTATAAATCATACATGCAATATTTGGCTAAAAGAGCCAAATGGTGAATGGAAGTTTGTTGTTTGACTTTTTTAGTTTTTTGGATAATGGCAAAGGATGGAGAGATGTGCAAATTGTGGATGTAAATGTGACTGCAACATAGACACAAACATATATACGCATACGCACACCTGAATTTTTTGTTCAAATATGGAAATGTTGACGATCATTTGCAATAGGCTACGGGAAAAAATGAAACCAGATAATCTTTAAATGGGAAATCTACATCAAAGCTCAAGGTAACAGGTAACTAAACATAAAAGGATGTGGTGTGGTGTGTTGGAGTAAACAAGAACAATATCTTCTTTGGTGACATTAGACAAGATCTTTAATCCATAATGTTGCGTAATCGTACACCATGGTATGATTGTAATATGAACATGCATAAATCATTTAACAATTCTAAAATTCTACTTATTGTATTTTTATCAAGCATAGTAAAAAAATAGGAATAATATATTAAAAGTATCTGAGTCTTGTATTATGCATATTTGCTTCTATTTAGTTGTACTATTAGTACCATAATTAATAGTAGTACTGTTACTATTTTCTGTAACACGACCGTCTTTTGCTCTTTTTCGACAGTTATTGTCGCTAAAAGTAAAGGGGTTACAGAAGACAACATTCAGTATGCCAGTGACTAGAGGTCTGGCAATATGATTATTTCTTATTCCCAGTGCCTGATCCACAATTCCAGTGACATTTAATTTTCCAACGTTGTTAAATATATTTCCCACTTGACCTGCAACAAAATAGGAACGTGGTGTGGAAGCTCCAACACCTGCAGTAGCCTCTATTAGTGAACCGAAAATGGATCCGTTTGATGGTCTGAGCACGAAGGTGTGGTTTCGCATGTCTGAAAAATTATATCGATATATGCAGCTATTTTTAGATTTTTATTAGGTTGGCCATCATGGCGTCAAATTATTAACATAAGAGGGTAAAAACTCAGAAAATGCTGGTGCACTAAATTTAAAATATACGTATTATGTCAAGGGAATTTCTGACCTGCTGTGGCATTGGTTGTTGATTCAAAAAGTATCGTGGCCACAGTTGTTGGTCTAGTTGTGGTTGTTGTAGTAGTAGTGGTAGTAGTAGTAGTTGTTGTTGTAGGGGGTTCGGGTTCTGGTTCTTCTGTGGTTGTTGTAGTGCTTGTCGAAGTTGCGGCTTCTTCATCATACTCCTCTTCGAAACTGTACAATATGTCCTCCACATTGATGTCACTTTGACATTTAACCTAATTTTCAATTACGATTATATCTTCTAGCTAGAATTTCAGTTCGCTACATAAGGGAAACCCCAAAAAGTAAAAAATAAGCATGATTAATATAATGTATGTGTTTACGTGTAAAATCGCTGAAAATCCAACCAAAAGAACCATGAATTTCATTTTTCCTATTTTGTAGCTTCAAAAATAATGAACAATTTTCCAGGCAATGAATGCACAAATGTGAAAAATAAACTGCACCACAATCTTGTCAGCTTTCATAAATTTCTAGATGAACAAATATGTGCGCTTGTGTGGTGTGTCAAAAAGGTTATTGGAGGACTCCATTCCAAGTTTATAAAAAACATAACATGCATAAAACATATCAGTGCAGTATTATGCTGTCATATACGGTATACTTCATGGCGTCCTTTGTACTTTGTACGAACCCCGTTGATTGTTGTTTCCCATTTGAAAACACATACGTGACAATCATCGTCGCATAATAAATTAGTAGATTGGGCAGTATTACGTGAAGTAAGAGTATACACTTTTGTGTGACTGGATGCATGTTTTTTTCGTTATGAAAATGTCAGGTTAATTGATTCCTACAATTGATCATACCTGTTATACATATCCGACAAATATATAATAAACATAGTTGCATTGTTGCACCATTAGCTTCAATAATTGTTACAACCAATGCAGTTCCATTGATGTTACTCTTTGTTTTTACTTCATATCGTGTTAAGTATGCATGACTCATAAAAGTGAAAGCGGTAAGTGGTAACCGTGTGCCACACAACTTGCCGCACTTTGGACTTTCCATGAGTTGATAAGTGACAACATGTTTACAAACAAGTAACAAATGGGAGTTGTGTATGCTTAGATTGGATGAGATGTTCTTCGTTTTGTATGCACAAGTCTAATAGTGATTAATGAATGAAATATAACAAGATGCCATACACGAATGAGAATTTCCACTGTAGAGATAAACTGTATTTATTTTCTATTTCTTCTTTTCATGTCCAACGAAACAAGCCATAGCCTTAAGCGATGAACACCCCAACAAGTAATGAGGTGCAAAAGAGGTGAGAGTATTAAACCAATGATAACAATAAAAATAGTCCTTCCTGGTTTGTACCTCCAGTTTAAAATTGAATAGATGTACTCCTTCCCTTTTCGGTATGGTCCTCCAGCGACTTCGTAAATAAAACTAAAAGTAAAATTCGTAAAGATTCATTATGCATTTATAATTTTAGATTTTTATGGAAATAATAGCTTCAAAGATTTGCTCTCAGCTACCTGAACAAGGTGTACACAAAGAGTATGGCAGTTGGAAAAACAAAGTGAGATATTCTGACGGGGATGGCGACAACCAGTGCATCAATGAATGCCAAGACTGATGTGGTTCCATGAACAATGAAATGGCTCCTGAATCGTTCACACGCCTTCTGATCAGGGTCTAAAGTTACATAGTCATAATAATTATCGTATTAATTTCGTATATTTGTAGGAGCTACAAAAATATCTATGAAAAATTTTCATAGCATGAACAGCTCACAAGAAAGACACATTTGCTCACGAGATCTTATGCTATATACAGTGCTGCAAGCATCTTCATTCAACTAACCCAATAATTTATAGAGTTCTATAATGATTTCATTGCATATGTGAAAAATAGCATAGTTCTTTTGTAAAAATAAATCTTGTGCATCCTAACATTTTTAGTACTATCTAGACTATATATTTGGTTTGCATACCATATTTGTAGACAAATATCCAATACCCAAAAGCGACAACGTGGGGGAGTACATGCGACACATTCATTAGAATCCATATCGCCTTATCCACAAAACTTGGAGGATCGTGAATTCTTAAATTGCCATCCTTTTGGTTGTTATTATTACCGATGATGATGACACTAGTTTCAGATTTCTTTGGTGCAATAGAGTCTGTGGTCAAGACTGTGGTGGTTACTGCAGGAGAATTTTGTTGTTGCTGCTGCGGCTGTGGTTGGGTTTCACTTCCATTAACGTTGACAAAAGTTGAAACACTTTTGTTGTGTTCATTGGCAAGCATGCTATTTGTATCTGCTGAAGCAACATTGCTTTCCCAAGTAGAAGGAGCTTCTTTGAGTTCATATGACTTTTTAGATTCTGTTGGATAACCGCTGTAAACTTTTTGCATTAGAGAGCGACGCATTCTCCACAAAATATTTAAGGAGGAGAGAACTGCGTATAAGGTTTGCAGTGTAAATGACCAGTTTGTCAGAAATATTTCAAATAAATATGATTGGCACAGGGTTGAAAATGTCATGGATGAGACAAGAATAGCCATGAAAATTAAACGATATATTAAGAAAGGAATAGATGAGTGGTCTTCGTCCCGGCATGGTTCCCACTGCAAGAAAATTTGCGTTTTATGTTATATGAATTATAAATTTTATACCCAAAAGAAAAACACCAAAAATATTTGATTTAACGTTGTCATTTTGTCAATTAATAATTTTACCTGACTATGATGAAATACACAAGAACGAGAGGTGTTCAAATCGAAATCTTTTTTTACACTATTGGATATTTTCTTTGGAATCGCCATAATTTTGAGCTACTACTTTTTATGAGTTTAGTAGCAATTTTAAGATACACTTAACAAAATATTAAATATTTAAAACTTTTCACAGTAAAACAACTGCCTAGCTGTGCAGCAATGCAGTGTAAATGATTGCATCTCTAAATCTCTGGCCATTTGAAGTGTATCTCTGTATTTTGAGTTCTGTCTGTAATTTTACATTTTGCATGATGTTTCACCGGCTAATTACTGGGTATTCTTATTTCCACTCTTCCATTCACTAGCTTCAAGTTTACAAGCGTTGCACTGTTTTTTTGCTCTTTACATTTTATTTTTGCCCTGCAGGTATTTCAGCGTAATTCGTCTTAATTGTATCCACTCAGTCTTAATATCCTTCATTTATTCTGTCAGTAAATATAAATTGCACAAGATTTTTTTTTGATGAAAAGTGCTTATTTCATGAAAGAAATCTTTTGTTTTCATGTGCGAAAATCACCTAGGCCAAGGAAAGACTCTGTGTGCTTCTCAGTGAGTAACGAATCGCAAAATGAGCGAAAATTCGTGAAAACCAAGAGGTTCGGGGATGAGCAGAGGAAAACCTCACTTGAAATCGTGAACTTGAGAAAAAAAGGTTTCTGGCACTATGTTGTATGCGCTTCTATCCGGTCCACTGCTACCACAAAACACATATATTTTATAAAAATGAAGGTGCCCCTTTTTGCAAAGTCACTTTACAACAATAATGATAACAACACGACGTCCTAAATTGCGATGAATTGAGAAGTTTGCTAAGAAATTATCCACTGTATAGCAATCAATCAGTATAGTCTTCTATGTATAGTCGTATAAAAGATTTATTTACATGATTTTTAAGACAATAGACGAGTCCAATCTATCCACTTGCATATTTCATATCGCAAAACAAAACAGTGCAGTATTAAAAACTTATAACTTGCTGAGTTTTATAAGTAGGGTATTTGCAAGGAGTTGAAAAGCAACTGAACTGAAAAACTAGTTCGATAATTTTTATATAACTTTTTAAGCGTTGATCAAATAAATCTTATGCCTAGGTTTTTCGCATTAAAAACGATACATGCAGCGAATAGTTCACAGTACAAAGTGCAAACACCTTAAGCGTGCATACATTTACTATTAATTGTAAAAGTAAAATGCTTGTTTAAATGATTAGGCCGCGTTAACTTCGAAAAACTGATCTGAGGTCTTGACGGCAAGAGTTTTTATAATGTTTGCTGTCTTGTCTTCTCAGGGACAACTTTAACTGTAACTCGAGATTTAAACAATAAACATGAAATAATATTATCATCATTAAAATCGAATTGAAAGTGAACTTTGGTCGGCCGCATGTATGGCAGCAGCAGCAGCACGCATCATAACATAACTTTACATGATGCACAAACACATCCCACAAGACAACTCCATATTTTTCTCCAAGTGCAAGTTCCAGTGCTCCTGGTCCTGGATATTTTGTATGTATGTTAATATGTTATGTATGATCACCAATTTCATTCCATGGCTTACTCCGTTGTTTTATTTCAAGTTTATAAATTATCATCACTTTCGTCACCAATCACCAGAAGCACAGCAATGAGCCAACTGCAATATGAAGCGAACGATAATAATGAGCCATAATTCTCGTACTGTTTCTTTTCACAGTTATTGTTTTCCTGAGTGATTATGAGTAATAAAAGGAGGGACAGCGCAACACTCACTCTCGTTCTCCGTTGCTGTCGCCCCTTCTTTAATTTGTGTTACGCATCGTTTCCTTCTTGAAACTGAAGTATATAGTTGGTTATGTGCATGTGCAATACGTGATTCTTTACTTCAGGACAAAAAATCAGTGCACATAAACAAAACTTATTGGTGGGGCACACAATTTGTAAATGTTTTTACAGGGTTGTTTCTTCATGACAAAACAGACAAGTGCCTGGGAAATGGAATGAGGAAATATCAATCCACTCTGTCACTTTATCAAAGTCATGATCAATTATGACATAGTAAGGGCAATCCATTAGTTATTGGCCTTTGGCCTATTGGTGTATTTATTGAGAAGGAAAATCATTATTGCTGCCAAGTACACAATGTCTCGTTTGTTGCGTCACCTCAAGCCAAACTGTTGCCTAAAAGTGAAGATGTGTGATAATGTCGGAAAAATTCAAGAAGAAAAACAAAATGCTCAAAAAAAAGTTAACTAGATAAAAAATATGCTGTTCCGCTATGATATAATGTCAATGTGCATTAACTTTTTTCATCAAGTGTTTGCGTTGCAGCTGGGCTTATGGCTAGTAGCACACAAGTGCATTACTAAAGACATATAGAGGTGAACATAAAATGTGTAAAAAGATAGCTTAATGGTTTATATGTCAGCTAATGAAGGTTTACCACATTCAAAAATTTTATTCACAGTTTATGGTAAGCGTACATTTTGTGGGTCTATAGAACTATGGCTGTTGACAAGACGTTGTATGTGGGTCTCATGGGTGCGTGAGTGAAATGCACACCAAAATGGGTGAAACCGTTATTGAATGACTTTCAAATCCCTTGTTTTAGTAAAAAAATGAATAATGTGGGCCATCAAATTTAAGGACGTTCTCCGTAGTTGTATAGAAGTTTTAAGCGCACCATTGAGAGTGAGCCAACGATAGACATTGTAATCATTATTCTTGAAATGTAACAAGAAGTAATACAATTCTTTTATTAGTCCTAATTTTTATACCTTTAATTTTAAATTTTACGACACAATTTATGTGATACATACATATTATACTTTCTTATATTACAAAATAATTAATTATACAATAATTACTAAATACCATTAAATGTCCTATTGTCTGATGCCAAAAGTGTAAATGCAAATTAACTAAACATAATGCACACTTAATAAATTGCTGAGTCAACTCAATGTCATTTCGCTGCTTGTAAAAAAAATATTGGCACCAATGCACAAATGCATGGATATATAACATGGCCAGGTCAGAGGGCATCAGTGCAGAAGGTTTCTTTAACACATTTTGCGCAGATATGAAAAGTGTCAATTCAGAATCGGGTAGAACAAAAGTAACATTATTGTCAGTTCAGGATTCACATGAATGAATCAATTTTATTTTTTAAATGAGGCAATGCGAGTTAAACACATACGATTAAAAATACTTAACATTAATGAGGATACATTAAAATTACTAAATGACTTTAAGGAAGTAGTATCTTCACACTCTTGTCTCTTGATACTTGGTTTGGGTCTAGGACGACTCGGATGCAGTAAAACAATGCAACAAAATAAACATAAAATGTATTTTAAGGATTAATCCCTTAACCAACCTCATTTGTGTTCTGCAAGAAAAGAGTATAAGGTACATAACCAGACTGAAACTGAAGTGCAAGTGCAGTAGCCAGTCGTTAATCCATAAAATGACTATTTTATCTATACAGCAGCTGGTAAAAGCAGTGCTTAGTTAGAAGACAATTAACTTGGCAATATATCACTGCAACAAAATAAGTACATTTTTATTACATCAGTTTTATGATCAACCTACTCAACATTTTATCATCATCGCTGGCTGATGCACTTGCAGCTTGTAAGCTACTTTGAGTTGCCTACCGAGAAAAATCTTACAGCAAATATAAAGTGCTTTTTCAAATAACCTGCTTTGATAGCTTTGATATGAATAAATGTTCAGTGAAAAGATATATATTTAAAAAGTAATCCTTTCATGTATGCATAATTAAGAATATGAGGGGAAAAGATTAAAGTTTATTCATTCATAAAATCATGAATCATGATTCAAGACCAAGAAATTTTGCCTTCATGCATAATTTTGTTAAGAAGTAAAGATCTAAGTTGGTTGTTGGCTATGATGACAAAATGAAGAATTTACGGTGCATGCAATACATAGCATAGGTATATGTGGACTTTGTGGACTCTGAATTTCTGGATATTTTTGTTCGTTTCCTTTTGCTTGAATCCACGTGAAGTAAAAAGACAGTGACAAATACTGATAGATGTGGGTAAAAAGTGTGAATGGATTACAGAAGATCATATGTATCCCACAAATAACCCCAAATGTGAGCGCAACGTGAAAAAAGATATGAACTATGGGTTGTTTCCCTTCCCTACATATATAACTAGTTCATTACAAGGAAGCTGAATGTTCTTGTTATTTATTTCAAGTTTGTTATGCATCATTTAAGATTAAAAATAATATTGAATCACGGGGAGGATTGTTGTGGCTCATTGTATATTCTCCAGTGAATTCTACATTGAAAGTGAACACTACGATAAGACAAGTGTTTTTAGTGTGAGTCACTAGCAAGATCCCCGCACAACAAAAGCTTCAAAGAAGTGAGGTAACTAATTTTGTAAATTATAAAACCTACCAAAATATATAAATCTTAAATTTACACATGCACATGTATATGTATACAACTAATAGAAACGTCAAACAAAAATCTTTACAGTCGTTCGTGGGTGATTCATTATTTATGAAGTTATTGAAGTTTCTTATGGTACTCTTCAAGTTTTTGATATATTTCTTCTGGAGTAGGTCTGGAATCAGGGTTAAGTTTCCAGCAGTCTTGCATAATTTCGTATCTGTATTATAACAAAAAATTATACACGAACATTACTTCTGTTCAATATAAACAGGAGTTTTCTTGCAGCAACCTCTCTTTCAATAATTTCGTACATGTCATCTGATGCATAAGTTGGTTTTGCAGGCCTGCAATTTTGTTGTAGTAAGTTAATAAATTCTGGTGTCCAAGATAATCCTGCATAGGGCATTTCGCCCAGGGAGAAAATTTCCCAAAACGTTATTCCCAAAGACCAAACATCAGACTGGTAGGAAAACGATAACTCTTGCAGTGATTCTATTGCCATCCACCTCCATGGGAGGGGCTCCTTCAAGTTATAAAATAATAAGATAAATGACTAGCAAGCTTTTTACTAGGAAACTTGAGATTTAAAAAAAACTTGCCTGATGTTTCTTCACATAACTGCTATATTCATGTAGACGACGAGCTAATCCAAAATCAGTTAGTTTAGCACAGTCTTTTCGTAACAGAAGTACATTACGTGTGGAAATGTCAGCATGAATCACCTAACCCAGTAAGGAGTTTAGTTAATAGTTTTTTTGTTAATCAATAGTTAAGGTAATGTGAAGTGGTAAATGACTCACCTTCTTAATCACTAAAAACTTCATGGCATTAGTTAGTTGAAGAGACCACAGTACGAGATCTTGAATAGAAATCCTTTTAGATGCTTCATGAGCATTTTTACCATCATCGCTTGTCATTGTCATATCAGTCTCATATCCGCTATAAAATATGTGTCATTAGTCATTATTCATTATAATGTAATGCATTTAAATTAATTTTCATAAGTTTCGTCCAGAATATTTCTTATATACCACATGTCTTCCTTATCACTGTCACTCTCTTGTGTATCATTATCATCCCACATAAATTTATGCTTATGTTTTCTTAGGTAGCATTCCAAAGATCCAAGTGGACAGTATTCTAAAAATATGAAGGCCTTGCCTAGAAAGATAAATATATCGATTTTTAAATCATCTCGAAATGATTTAACACAGTTTACTTATTTTACTCCATAGAAAAATCATACTTATTTATTTATTACCGCTTGCCAATTTAGATGTATTACATCCTACCAAGCTAACTATATTCTCAAATGAGCTTATGTACTGCAAAACTTTAATTTCCAAAATTAACGATCGAATTTGGTCTCCTTCAATATTCTTGCTTCTCACAGTTTTTACTGCTACATCTTGTCCCTTCACTTTGCCCAAAAACACAGTGCCGAAACATCCGGACCCCAGTTGGGTGTCTAAATCTAAAATTCAATCAGTGTGTCGTACTCTAGTTGCATTCATAAAAAACAAGATAAAATATGAATGATTCATTGTTATGATGCTTTTACCGACACTAAAGTTTGATTCTGAAATTTCCCATTGTTTATCATACGGCAGGTTAGCTATGTTTTCCAAAGAATACATGCTAAAGTCATGATGAAATAGGGAAGCTAATATTTTCTATAAATATAAAATACGTATGCACATTTAATGCGAAATATTAAAAATGCGTATGGCATATGTGTATTTTAACAATGGTATGCCGTATACCCGTTTTCTTATGCGGCGACACTGAAACCAAATAAATCCTACAGTTATAACAAGAATTACGGAAACAACGATGGGTACTATGATTATTAAAAGTTTTGATTCGTCTGGAATCACAGTTGTAGTCGGTACTGTATCTGTAGTTGTACTTG
>JAQFXM010003401.1:0-20406 GCA_034693345.1 Entomobrya multifasciata | reverse complement strand
TATATATTATATATAAGCTACTAGAAATAGAAAATTGCCGCAGCGAGTAGAAGAAGAAAACTTTAGAAGGACTGTACTTTGTTGCAAGTACACTCATACATTCCATGAAGTGATAAGCCTGGCTAAACGACATCGAGTTATCAATGATAAAATTATCCTATCAATTTCGCAATAAACTCTAAATTAAATTTTTGATCATGTAAGAAGGAACTTTTCCTTGCTCATGACGGAGAAAGTATACAGATGACTATATTATGATGAAACAAGATGAATGATCTTTCTTCAGAAAAATTTGAGCTCCTCAGCTCCTTTTTGTATTCTGTACTGTAAAATGTATCCGATCCTTGCAAAGCGCCGGGTGGTCTTACAAGTTTGAGCACGAATACCAGTATCAAATTTGTTGCTCAATCGAATAACTTTATAGTTTCCACAAAGCTATACTGCTACCAAATCTAAAATATATGGATACGTAATATACTCTCGATGAACTTGATATTTAGCTTACATACTTTATCAACGAAGCCGACACAATAATTAAGCATAGATTCATTCTCCGAAAGCTATAATAACTGACTGAATATTATTATGACTAGTGCATCACATATATAATCAGTTCTTCTTCCACTGGCATGTCAAATATAAAATATGTATTTCATACATGTCCTTAGGTGTAGGTGTAGCCCAGTGATTATTTCATTCATGTCATTTTTCTCTTTCGATTCATTTTCCGTTAATTATCTTACTCCGCCTGCAGTAAACTGTTTTACATTGGATTCTACACTCATTTTTTATTGCTCATCACATCCCAACATTTGCTCTGTAATCAGTTTACTTTTCTTTCTTTATTATTACGACCGCTTGATGACTTTACTATACATTTAATGAGTGGATAATAAAAATATGAACAGACAATAAAAGGTCACAAGCAAAATGAACTGTAAATGTAAGCCATCTTATAACAAAATGCACCAATACTGAACATCTCGTCCCCATATTCTACTAATTTCACTCATTTCGTTCCCTTTTAATGTGCATATAATACCCACATTGTATGTAGAAAAGTGACACCGACACAACTATAAAAATGAAAGGTATAACAGAACATACAGTCATAATAATTAAAAGCAGCATAACTTTCGCCCTTCTCCACGTAAAACTCCTCTTTTCTCCGCAGCGGCAGGAGTAGACAATTATCCAGCTAATTATTATTATTATTTCATTGCCACACAGAATATACCTCATTCTCCATAACATAACACATAAGTCTACATAACAAACATTTTGGATATGGCATAAAGCAGGGCGTGTATATTTTCTTATATTTTATCAATGCACTGTACTAGCAAGCTTGTTCATGTTAAAAAGCTCTATAAGCAACATAAATAGTACACATAACATAGTGATTAGATAACACTTACTTTTAATTGGATGAATGTTGTTGTTCTGCCTTTGTCCTCCTATTTATTCCATGATTATCATCATCGTTTTGTTCTCCTTTCCTTCTTGCTTTCTCCTGTAGACGTTTTTCTCATCTTCTTTTTTCTTCTCTTCGGATTTCCATTTTGCTGTATTTGTAGTAGCGACAGCATCCCAATCCAACTTGTCGTTGTCCCCATTTTTTTACACGTAAACAAAACTTTTGCGCTAAGCCTTCTTTTCCTCTAAATCTGTTTTTCTACGTAAAGTGTGGTGCTGACACACTCACATAGACAAAAACTTATACTAGCAATTTAAGTAAATATATTTTTATCCCCTTTTTGTAAAATTGTTACATAAAAAAATAAGTATGATGTAAGAAAAACATCATACTATTTTATTTTATGCAACACACCAACGGACCAGACTTTCTAAAAAGGATTATTATGTTTACTGTAAGAAACTAATTACTTTCTCAATTCAATAGAATAAAGTCGATCAACCTATCATGAAAAGTACATTTATTTCTTTAGAATAACTGAGTAGCTCACACAAGTGGCTACCAGGAAATAAAAAGTGTAATCCTTTTTTCAGCTTGAAAGCAGGAAAAAAATGTATGAGTAAACAAAATACTTACCTTGCTTTTTTTCTTCTCTTCTCCCTGGAATGCCAGTAGCAGATATTTTTCTGTTGATGAGTTGAGTATGTGTATAAATAGTATGTTAAGTAATAATGCTATCTCGTTATGTACTTATTATATTAAGCCCTAACGATGGAGATGATGATAGTGATGAAAGGCTATATGGAAGAAAAGAGCTCTTATCTCTTATGTTATGTTATGAAATGCTTTTCAGTTCAGTTCAGGGTGATCAGCTTTGATGGCGATGATGATGAGCTTCCAGGTTTTCTTTTTTGGCAGATAGGTTGAAGAGATGTGTAGTATACCACCTGTATATTATTAAAATGGTTGCTTCTGCTGCAGTGGTAGCAAAGTTGTGGTGTACAACTTCTTGTGGTGATGTTGGGTGATGATGAGAATGATCCACGTACGTGCGGAACGAACGGGGAAGGAATGACGATAAGTGCCGTCGTCGATGTTACTGCTTACAGCTTTTACCTTCTCAGAAAAGGAGATGAGGATGGATGAGTGAATAGATGGATAGAATCTCTCTCTTTACTCCGCTTCTCCTTCTTCACCTTCTTCCTGCCTTCGTGTGGTAACCGAGTTCCTGTTGAAAATTTAATTTAAGCTTTCAACAACAACTCTTTACCACTTGTGGTAATGGCTGAAATGTAGCATTCAGACTTTAGTTACAACGTCAGTTCAGTTGACTCGCTTACATACTACTTTCACTACTACTTACGAAGACGCTGAGTTTGTAGCTTGGTTTTACATAATGGACTAGTATACTACCAAAGTATAATGATCATGTCATGATGATGTGATGATGCACACCTTGACTAACCACTGATGACATTGTAATGCACAGGGCGGTAACCAGTAAACCATTTTTAATGCAATATAAAACCCCTTTCTTACATTGTCATCAACAGTGAGAAGATAGAGTAATGTGAGAAAGCTCAAAAGTAAATAACATCCTTCCTCGCACTTTCTCTTTTTATTGCATTACCAATAATGCCACCACATTTCTACTTCTAATAATTCTTGCGGCTACGAAAAAAAGTTTGTATGCTTTGGACAGATTTGTACAGTAAGCCAAAAGGAAAACGCATGGTATGTAGAAATGTTGTCGCGAAGTAATTTAGTGTAAATCATGACGAGAAAGCCATTGCAAAACAGATACATACGAAAATTTTCTTCACGAGAAAGTCATAATCAAAGTTTTCAGAAAATTAAAATGATTTCAATCGATATATTCGTAACATTTCCTAGCATCAATGAGTTATCTTATCATTCAATGCCTGACAAAATTAAAAATTCTCTCATGATGAAAAGCAAAATTAGTATTGAATTAAATTGAAAGTATTGAAATTTGACCCTGGAAAATAGCAGCAATGTACCCATTTTCAAAACTTGCTCATGCAAAACGAACACAATACACTACATTACAACAACTTCTTTTTTGATATATCGTACTGACAAACAGACAGCCGTAGCCATTATGTGAATACTTGAATACCTTCCCACTTCCAACTTTACACCAATAACCATTTGAATTTTTGTTTAGTTTGGTGTGAAAGTCGGTTTAGTAAATTGAAAGAATGAAACGGATATAGCTACATTACTCATTGTCCTCATCTTGCTTTTACTTTGATGTAAGGTGTGTATGTGTGATAGTGTTAGCAGAAAAAAATTGCCACATTTTCTATGTGCGTTTGTTGTTGTCTGGTTTGCTATAAGGTATGAAGTCCACCGGGAATAACGTTTTTGTGTGTCATGTACACTAGTCCCTGTGCTGCTGCGGTCTCGGTTTTTCTGCGAAAGTGTTGTTTGTGTCTCATTGGTGGTTTAGTACTTTTTCACTATTCCTTTCTATGTAAGTGCTATAATAATGAAAGTTATGATGAAAAAGTATGCCTATTTTCTGCTGTTTTCTTTCTCGCCCTACAAACAGTTTCCCTTGTCACGTGGCCTTGTGGGACCAAGCCGGTTTTTAGTGCATTTTATTCTCTTGTTATACTCTATTATATTCTACATTTACTTTATGATATTTTATATTATACTCTGTATCATATATCCTTGTTGAGTGGTTCCTTCAAAGGAAAATGAATCAGATAGGTTTAACAGAACCGCTTTTCCGTGCTGCTTATTTCTTAGCTCAAACAAAATAGGAAAAGGTGGTACGGTAGTCTACTTTGGCTTTACATGATTAAGTATTCTCAGATGACAGCAAGAAAAGGATGGATCTTTCACCAATGTCGTTGTTGTCACCTTTACTTTATCATCATCCTCTTGTTCCACACAGCACTTTGTGTAGCCATGTGGAGAAAGGAGGGCATCGCTTGTTCATAAAATCATGATGATGTACTTAACCATACCATAAGCATGGCATAAAATAGGTTGTTCTTCGTCTGGAAGACTCATTTATCATTATAATACACACCACGTGTAAATATATAATGAATGAAAATTGTTAAGTGAAGAAACGCCGTAGATATGAAGGGTCGAGGATAAAAAGTGACGAAAAAGGTAAGATATGCCCTTGTGTGTTTCCTTGTTTCTTTCGAAATCATTGTAACAAGCAAGTCAGAGCCCCGATGTGTTTTGTAAGATTAAATAGAGTAGCTTTAGCTTTCTCCACTTTCACTCTACTTATATCTATTACACTGTATCGTTTTCATTCTTGTTTCTCTAATTTCGTCACGTAGCATACACTCACAGACAGAAGGAAAGAGAGACAAAAGGATAAGCTTTCTCCATTTTAAAAAGGGAAAAAATATACTTGCTTGTGTTTAGCATATGCATATAAGCTTATTTTGTTATGTAGACCGTCCCTTTTCATTTATTTTTTCTCAAAATTGCTTGCTGAATTTCTAATGAGGTGGGTACAAAGTGTCACCCAATTATCTCCACTTAAGGTTATATACCATGTCTACTTCATTTCAAGATTTTCAGGCCAACAAGTAGGCTAAGAAAAAATATAGGACGACGAC
This sequence comes from Entomobrya multifasciata, assembly GCA_034693345.1. Classification (NCBI taxonomy): domain Eukaryota; kingdom Metazoa; phylum Arthropoda; class Collembola; order Entomobryomorpha; family Entomobryidae; genus Entomobrya; species Entomobrya multifasciata. The sequence goes on along the minus strand of JAQFXM010003401.1, from coordinate 15,375 downwards.
GGGACAACCTATATGTATACAAAATGCTTGAATGAATTAGTCTGTTGTTTCCTAAGCTAGAACTTTCTTGAAAAATGTATGGAACTACTTGGTTAGAAATTAATGAGCTGCTCCCGTAGTTTCACTTACTTGTATGGCCAACTTTTTTTTAGAAAAAAAGGCTGAAGAAAAAATACGTGCTTAATTTTAGCTCATTTTTTCCTCGACACAATTTTCTCAACTCACAGCTTGTATAACAAAAACTTTAATAAGAACATAATATAATTTTTTGTGACATTTCGCTTTGGTTCATTTACCAGACAGCAGCAGTCGCGGCAGTAAAAGTGTAGCAGAAAACAACCCAACACCAACAACTGCAGCCGTAGAAAGTTGTGCAAAATCAATTCAAATACAAAAGATAAGACGAGAGCAAAACCAAGTGCATGGAAAAACCCCTAAAGAAGTAGCAGCAGTAAAACCCTCGGTGTATATTTTCTAAGAATTCCCTGCGCTAATTAATGTATGGACATTGAGACTTTTAGAGAGAAAGCGAGACAAGACATGGAAATTTGCACTAACGAAAATATCTCGTTTTTATCAAAGGCACTAGAGTAAAACTGTCTCCATTTCTAGAACTCACTCAGAGTATTTTTCCTTCATTTCACAAAATACAACTTACTGTTTTCTAGATTTTTCCATACACTTACCGAAGCGATAGAGAGTTGCAGAGAAAATGTCAAGAGACAAAAAAATCTACTGCTGGATATGCTCAGGATATAACACAATTACATTGTTACTCTTGTTTATGCATGTTTGTATATTATGTACCTCTGGGTGTCAGCTTCATGTAAAGTTCAGCAAGTTTATTTTTTGGTACACGTTTACTGTCTAACATTGAGAGCAAAGTAAAGTAGTGCTGCTGCTTTGGCTGGTAGTACGAAAGTCTATAGCTTTGCTTCACCGAAAAGAAATTAACTTTTTTTCGGTTCAATGAATAATTGTTGGGATTGTGTTTCCTTCAATGTACGTCCATATAGTTTATGTAACATACTCACTGCATTCAGCAAAAACAGTAAAAGTCGATTCTCTTACATGTATGCACCAGCTGTTACTCGACATGTCTCTCATTCAGCAATATCGACAACTATTTTCATTTATGAACAATTTTCACTCACATGCTTGTCATCGATGTCGTTTTCATTTGAGTTTCATTGGATTGTGAAAAATGTTCTAGTATCATTTTGATTGGGATTACAAGAAAAATAATCTCTTCCCATATGATACGAAACGTGCATTTATCTCGGTTATGCCACCAAGGACATCTAAAATTAAGAAGGAATCTTCCATTTTTTTGTCAGTGAAGCATAAAAAAGAAATGTATACTCGCATTTATTTTGTAGTACATGGTAAGATCTCTCCACTTTCTATAATAGTAACACGCTATCTGTTTTCATTTTAGTCACTCGATCCACTCCCGTATTTCTATTACGAACTTTTGTGGTCCCTTTCAAGTCTTTTGATGTTGCGTTTTAGCTATGGGTTGTGTTTCTTAAGAATTTTTACAAAAATAACAATATTACAAGCAAAAAAGTTAAAAGGTAGCCCGCTGTAAGAAGGAGAAAGAGAAATGTGACAGGAGAAAAAAGAAAGGCTTGTTGCTTCCAGCAGTTTAATGGTAGCATAGAGCAACATTTGTTGACTGGAGAAAAGCGAAAAACACTTTCCTGATAATGGTTGGGATTGGGATGTGGGAAGAAAATCATAATTGCGGAACGGGAAAATGTGACACCTGTGCCAAAAAAGGGAAAGAGATGAGATGAGGATTTGGAAAAAGTGTTCTCGAATAAAAAAAGCTAAACCCAGTTAAATCCGATGTAACAACTTAGCTCTACAGAGTGCTTTCTTTATTTGCTTTAAAAATGAGTTTAAAAACTTTATAAATGGAACTGCCGAAGAAGCACAGACAAACAATGTTTTAATTCAATTTAGTTCAGCTTCAAATAATAATAACGATCTTTGCAACGATAACAATCTATTGCGCAAACTTCACGTATGACACATAAAATAAATTGCTTGCTTTGTATTCAAGCTTCACAATAATAAAAATACGTAGAAAAATACATTCGAGTTTACCACATTTAAATCACTATTCTTTCAAGCATAAAAAAGAAAGCAAGAAACACGAAACTTTCGTTTCTCGTGGTTTACTTTCGCCCTACACCAGTTTTACCAATAAATCTGCTAACAAACAAAATAATATTGTATTGAATTTTATCTGAACAAGCATATATGTATGAAAGACAAGATATTTTTATTCATAAATGCATAATAGACACAAACAAGATGATCTACTTTTTTGAGCGTTTCTAGAAAGAGTTTTTTTTTCTTCTTTCAATAGCTCATTTCTACATGTCATTTTACAAGAAAAATGGGTTCGGTTTCTTTGAAAAGAGCAAAATGTTATTGTCCTCTCACGTCGACGACAGTTGCAACACCAAACTCTTTTTTCCATTTCTCCCTTGTTTCTGTGTATTGTGTTTGGTCGGGTGTGATCACTTTGCTCTCATGTTTGTGTGAATGTTTTTGGTAGTGAGTGCTGACTGATTACTCTTTACAACTACACTATTCCGATCCGGATGGCGACAGGAAACTTACATTCTGTCTTTTTTGTTCTTTTCAAACTGTCCTACTCAAAACGACAACAAAAATCTTTTTGTTGTATTGTTCCCGCTTTGGTCTATCATCATAGGTGTCTGATTACACTTTTATTTTTACGCGTCTCTAATTTCTACTTGTCTTGTCATTTAAATCCTAACTCCCTCCTGACAGTATACAAGAATGTTCATCCATTTACAAAGTTGATCATCTGTAAGGGTTAGAATTAATGTTTTCTCTTTTATTAAGTCTTTCTCTTACTTTTCCACTAAACAGCATCATTTTCGGATAGCTAAACGCTTTTAGCCTGGATTTTATCTCAAATAGTTCAAATCTAAATACGTTACGATTTATATGCTGTTCACCCACTTTTTCCTTTTCGTGTAAACAATAATATTTGGAAAGACAGCTGCAGAGTAAAAGCTTCAGTGCTGTCATAAGAAAGCATGACATTATTATGACAGTTGTAAAAATATATGGAACTTTCCCTTCAGACCTTATTTATTGCATGGCCGAACAGAATACACCAAGTTAAAGTAAAGAAACGAAGATGACATGAGCATTGGAATCGGAATAAGTGTATTTGGTAGACTACGAATAAGCGATGAGATAGCATAATAATATATGTATGTATTCATTACTTCAATATGCTGCATACATTCTATTTTTTTCAGTAGTAATATATTGTCATCACTGAAAAAGAAATATTTTGATTGAACACTGAACACAGTTAATATCAAAAGATGCATTAAATATTTCACACAACTACCTATGAATGTCATGTCGCTTCCAGCTCAATACGCTCTTTCCAATAACTACACATGAGTGCATGCACATAGTATACATATACAAGTAAACGATTTATGTAAAAGACATTCCATTAGTCAAGTAGAAGCCATCAAATTTTGTCTGTAGTACTGGGCCAAAAAGATTTGTGTCTCCATCATTTATATTAGTAGTGATGTAAAATGCTTAAAGCTTAAGGTACTTTTGGAATGAATATATATTTTATACCAACGCTGCGTGCAGAGTGGTCATCATATCTCCCGACTATTATTTATTGAATATCAGTATATTTCATACCCTCCTTTCACAATCTAATATTATATGTAGGTATTTTTATGTATATAATGTATAGGGCAGCTAATAGTCCAAACGTCAAAAGAAAAACAATAGTCTTTCCAATATCATTCATCACCATTGTCATTTGTGCCCTTTCCTCTAGTTCCTTAGAGCTTAAAGAAAAACTCACTTTCACAATAACAACAGCAGCAGCAGGAAGAATTGGACAGGAATGTAATGAATCTCATTGCAACAATGTGTGTGCTTGTCTATTTTCTTGTAATTGAATAGCTGATTTTGTATTGGTAGTCACAACTCTCACTCACAATCAGAGAGGACAGTGCAGTGGTATATATCACATTTTAGAGAAAGGCGAGGACATGAAGATAAATGTAGAAAGGAGAGAAGAAAGTGAACAGGGAAACAAAATAACAAGCGGATGAACCAGAGAAATATAAGATGGAACGACGCAGCAGATGTTCTATTACCAAAAATTGGTGGTAGCGCCAGGGCTCCCAGGAACCACTTTATACTTTTATTTTTTTGTTGGTTTGGTTTTATAGAGAGGAAAACAAAAAGATGAAAAAGTTTGATTTTTCCACTTGATTCAATTCATCAACTTTGTTTTCTGTGCAGTACAGAGAAGCAAAGAGTTAAGATGGAGTCCACACAGCAAGGAAACTAGTAAGTAGTTCAATTGGTTTGGCTTACCAACTGACTTTTATGCTTTCTCAAGAGAATGAAAGAAAAACGAAATAAGGGTAGTACTTCTGCAGTCTTCTTGGTATATTCCAGTAAATAAAGCAATACTTGGTAATTTAACCAAAATTGATTTTTCCAGCTGAGCTGAGTTCAAGACATGAAAGTATATTATGATAGGGACCAGTACAAGACCATACTCGAGAAAGAGAGAAAAAGATGAACGGTAAAAGTGATTGACTCTGAGTAAGCCTTTGATTTTTATTGCGTTCAATTTTCAATTTCTCAATTGACTATTAGTTCGATGAGAGAGAATCTAGTTTATGTAATGCATGTATATTATCTTGTCTACTTACTTATTTGTAACGTACGATTTTATACGTGGATTTGTACGTGCATCCGTTTTACCCCGAAGTACTTCTATTCATATATCATCCTACCTACATGCATGTCATGTTTGCTGATACTGTGTATCTGCTTGTTTTATTGATTATATCATATTCCCATATGGTTTTTCCTTTCTCTTTGATTTTTACTCGTCCAATATGTCTTTTTACACGTGTTTCAACTCTAAAAGAAAGCAAAGTATGTATATCTATTTTTATTTTTCAAAAGCAACTCCTCTTATTATTCTGAATTGGACTGCTCTGGCTCTTGAAAGTTGATAACATGAGAAAACTCATAAGATCAAAGTAAAAAATCCTTTTATGTTTAAAGTATACATGTTTCAAAAACCAAATTACTTATTCGTTTGTTGTGTGCACACTAACACGACACGGTATGTGTGTATTACAAACAAGAAAACCTTAAAACCTAATAAACATATTCCTTTTAATTGTTTACTTTGACTTTACCAATAATAATTTATGCATGTCATCTTATGTCAAGTCAGTTCAAATCAAAAAGTCAAAGTAAGTTCTTAATATAGTGTGTGCTCAAAGTACTCGACAGAAACATGAAGAAGGACGCACTTGTTTGCACACACGCGCGAGGAAAATTTAGCAAAAATTAGGCATTCCGTTAAATTATATTACTCCTTTTATGTATTTTCCTCTACCCCACAAAAATGTCCTTGGCTTCAATAATTTAACTTTAATTTACAAAAGTTTTGTAATCATAAACATGTGCCAGGGCAAAAGTCAAATAGGTTATAAAAAATTACTTTCTTTTAACAGCCGAAGTTTTTTGTCAACAAGTTTCATTAACATCTATGGATATTGCATATTGCATACATACAATGCACGTGTAAAATTACATGTCTCTACAAAGGATATACAGGATGTACGGCTACGCACCGTACGTTCAACACACAACAGGTACAACATTCAACAGACAATAGACAACGTGACAGAAATTTGAGTTGAAACGTAATAATCAATTATTGCGAGTAAAATCCTGAAAGAGATGTTCAGCTCATGTTGTCATCATCCATAACTATACACTAAAAACTAGCATAATGGCTCACTCATCCGTATGATAATTTATTCTGCGTGCATACCCTCTAATTATTATAGTGAAAAAGAACAGATTTACGATTATGACGACGGTGAATCATCACCATCATCATTATCATTATGGTATGCAACTTGGTGGCATCTCCTCACAGTCATCATTTGATATATACAAGGTTTTGCATGTTTTTGTGTTGTGTGTGTGGTAGTGGTGTGTCTACTACTGCTAGGGATTCATGTGAGAAAATGTAATGCATGATTGAATCTCAATGCGAGAAAAGTGAGTCAGTCAGCACATAAGTGGTAGTTTACTCAACAGAGAGCCAACGAACCGGCTCAACTCAAGTGCACCAAGCTTAACAACATTCACTTGCTGCACAACTTGCATAACAGCAGCAACACACAGTCATAAGCAGAAAACACATCTTCCATCTCTCTCTCATGCTCTTTATTTCACTGATTTGATCTGATTACTCATTCATTTGCTTTATAACACGTGCTACAAAAAACAACATAGCCACAGTCACAACCGGAATTTTTACATAAAAACTGACCGATATAACTTTTTATGTAACTATTTTTTATCTCGTATTATGACACATTCCTTGTTTAGTATGCAGAGGAGAAACAGATAACATGAAACCGCCTGTTTAATCAACCGCATCCACCCACACTCGTTTCCCTACTATAAAAAAAACTTATCCAGTTATGTGATATTTTTATGGCAAAAAATTTGCCGGTTTTGCTTGATACTATACCTATTTCAGCGATTTTGCAATATGATATGTCGATAATATTAGCAACCACGTTCCTGTCTATCTGAATTTATCTCTAAAAAGTAGTAAATGTGGTAGTAGTAGCGCGAGAGACAACCACTCTGTTTTATGTAAAGTAAGCATGTGTACAAAGATAGACACACACGATAAGGAAGAAAACAAGCTTGCGTACTTTTTAAAATGACGATGATATTGATCTAACGATTTACCCAAAAATGTTGATGAGGTTGACAAGAAGGTTTTTTAAAGGTCTCAACCCAACTCAACACAGATATAAAAATCCCCCGACAAGCTGAGCTCTTTTTAATATTTTTTTATGGAACTATCTCGCTCACAATTTTTGTGGTTGTTGTCACGATGCCAGACGTCAAAATAAATGTATATTCATAAGCAGCACATGAATATTATGATTACGATGACGAAGACTGCCCTTTCCACTGCTACTACAACTTTAGTAGCATCACTAGTTCAATAAAAAAGTTGGTTAAATATGTGCATGCATAAGTGAACTAGACGCGTGCACTGTACACAACAAACAGAAATACCGGGCACGACGGTTACTGGCAATACTTATATTTTATTTACTTCACTTTTTACGAACACTTTTCAACCATATACGTCAATAGAATATAAAGTTAATGTTGCTTATTTATTTAACAGGGTACTTGAAAAAAGCACCGTTTGAAAAAAATACTAGCAAATTTCCCCTTCTGCTCAGCACAATTTTTATCTGTTCCGTCTTGTTACGTAACTTTAACTCACAAAAGAAACGTGTATCACACACAAATTTTCTTGTAATATTCCACAGGATAACTTACACAAGCAAATCAATAATGTCAATCCACTTTTGTAACTTTCCTTGTATATTTTCTTCTGATTTTATGAAAGCAAAAAAATAATGGGTTTGCCAAAAAAAACTGTATAACTGTCGGTTTGGCAGGTACCAAACAGCAAGACACGAGAAGACACCACACACCAGCAGCAAAACTGCAATGACACTTTTTTATAGACAAGGTAATTGCTTTGCTCGGCTACTGTGTATAAGCTTATTACAACTTTTTGCTTTAGAATCACTTTTGCTGCAGGCTGCAGTAATAATTTAGAATGACCATTAGATGTCAACTGCCAAAGATGGAATGAAGCGTCACCAGTCACAACACCAAAACAAAACACATTGGCAATCTGTTACTTTCTTTTGAAATCTGTCTGTCAACACCACACCAAAAAACCATCAAACTTTTTGGATGTTACGAAAACACAATCAATTTTGATTTACATACAAGATTTTCGTCTTGTCTACACCAAAGTAAACTATGTTACATGTATGTATCTTTTTAACCCAACCATACAGATTTACTTGAATTTATATTGGAAATCGGCGAATTGATTATTTTGATGAATTGCTTTTCACCACACTACACAACGACACCACGTTGCATTCCTACAAAACTGTTGTGCAAAAAATTTTCTACTCTTGTGCTGTTGTATATTTCTGTATTATTCACAGTTGATCATTGGAGCATATAGCGGAACGGTAAAAAGCACACCTCTGTGGCACCTATATTCACACGACCAATTCTCTTACATGATTTCCATTTGCACTCCGTTCTTATTTGTGTGTATGTAATTTTTCTTTTTCAATCTCTCCCAATTTCTTCAATGTGTGTACAAAGTCGTTTATTTGGTTGAGATACGGAAAGAGATGATGATGACTATCTAATGTAATGAGTCGATAAGGACCAGCAAACACCAGTAATAATGAGAATGACGACAATCTATATTATTTGTAACAACGCCAGCAACAAGATTTGCTGTGTGTGTTCCTTGGTTGATGATAATTGCAAAACTGCGATGTGAAGTGAGTCTGAGGATACGTTAAGTACAACAGAAACACACACACTGCCATTCCATTCTGTTCGTTCTCTTCTACTTTTTTTGCACGGACAGAGTAGGAGACAGCACAGCTGAGATTCTCCCAACGAAACTTTACTCCTTTCAAGTCACAACAACGCAACGTACGTAGAAAAAAGCACCAGCAGGTTTTTAAACCAAATACTAAGAAGAGTGTCTGCTGCTTTTGCTCCAACTCAAACTCACATTGCTTGAGCCAATATATGTATGAGCTAAAAAAGTGTGTATAGAAAGAGAGGAGAAGGGGAAGTCACAACATAACAGCCAGAGAGCAAGAAGAAAAAAACCCAGTCAAGTCAGTAGTCAGTGGATGGAGAATATTGTACGGAAATAATATGTGTGTTTGTGTGCATCTTGTATGAAAAGTAGCAAAAGAGGGAAAAGAGATACTCTTTACTTGACTCTCTCTCTACTTCACTTTTTTCGCTGTGAAATTTTTTTGTATCAAAAAATGAGCAAGCAGAATAGAAGTGTTCCACGTTAATTCACGACAGCAGCATGCACGCATAAATGCAAAAAAAGATGACTAAATAGTAACGAGATGAGAAGAAAATGTTGATGATGATGCCGATGAGATGCTCTTCACGAAGAATAAGTAGGAGTAAGAGAACACAACAACGTGAGCTTTCTATAGGTATTTTATGTATGAATGTATGATGATGCCGTGTCGATGATGTTGATGATGATGACACTATTCTCTTTCTTTTCTCTCTTCCATCTTCTCTCTTTCTGTGTGAATAGCTTTTTATTCTAGGTTGCTGGTTATTATGTGTTTTTTTCAGCCAAGCTCAGTCATACTAGCAGCAAAAAAAGGAAGACAGAACAAAACTTTTTCCACGTCTCTCTCCTCGCTCTTTTTTTATTCTCGCCTGTTTTTTGCTACTGTTATGATGACGATGCCAGAAAAAAAGGAATAGCGGCAATGGCAAGAGCAGCAGTCAAGTTAAAAAGTAGTAAAAGGTAAAAGTGCATTTACGAAAGCTTCATAGTAATCAACTCACTCAAAAAAGGGAGACTCTCAATAACTTCTTGTGAGAGAGAGAGAAAAAAAGACAGAGAAAAAAATGGTGAACTGAACGTGCATACAAAAGTATTTTGGACACACGAACGATGCGCTCTTTTCACGGAGCTAGTTGAGCAAGAAAGTGAATCTAGATTTGCGAGTTGAGTTGATGTGTTTTTTTTACCATCAAATAGATTCCAGGGAGCTTTATACACAATTGTAGATAGAAAGAGACCAGGCAGGCCAGCAATAGAAATAATAAGCAAAGTAGTAAGCACATTCGATCCTTTTTATTTCGCTGCTGCTGTGCTGTTGCTATTCCTTTTTTGCCATTATAACATTGCAACTAAACAGCGTACGTAATAATGCCATATCATAGTTGGATTGGAAACGTTTAGAGTTTATATATGGAGTACACGTTGCTGCTGTTTTGTTGGAAAACATGGAAAATATATACCTAGTGTAATTCAATGTGTTATATATACTTGTCTGCTGTTTTTTGCTAGTTCTGCTCTCAGTCAGTCAGTCTACTGATTGTATACAGCGATGATGGTGGTGGTTGGTGGTGTTGTAGTGGTTCTCAGTAAAGACAAAGTGGAGGAGTTTATATGAAGAAGAGAGCTCAACTCTTTTCTCGCTTGAGGAAAAAGACTCACATGTACCGTACCAACCATGCATACAACTTTACGTGTGCTTTTACGAATGGAATAGAATGGAACTGTGGAAAAGCCAGCCAAGTGGTAATATTATTTTTCTACCTACATCCCACGTAATAATAGCAGCAGCAGCAGCGTAACATACATACATGCTATATTAAATTCAGTACAGACAGAAGCATAAGGCAAGAAAAAACATTCATCCTTATTGCTTTGAGAGCGAGTAACTCACTCGACTCGTCGAACAGCAGGAGCAGCTGAAAAATAAAATATATTCTTTGGATCTGTCTGTAAAGTAGTTATGTTATGATTTTACTTTTAAACTCACGTTTCATACATTCGCATTCTATGAAAAACTTGTGAACAAGTTGCGTTTTCCTTTTGCTCTTTTCCGTTTTAGCTTAAACTTGTCATACTAACTATATCCAAAAAAAGACATTGGTATTAGTAAGTAAGCAGCGGAAACTGAATAAGTAAAGCTTGTTCCCAGCGTGTTTTTCTTCGTCTTATATTTACTTGGTTAATTATGTACATAAGGCGGAGGAGACGAGAGAGACGAAGTTGCTGTGTGAAATATGGTTACGAAAAGCACGATGGCATTGATGATGGTGGTGGTGGTAGCGGTGATGGTGATGCACATGAACCTGTATTTCAACCAAACTCAAACCAGGAGACTTGCTTCGCAATAAAACAAGCTCTCTCTTTTCTTTTTAGCTATTTCGCTATAAGGAGAAATATCCTTTAAGGTGAAATGTGTCAGAACGACACGATGTTCCACTGACTTTGTACGACATGTAAATCGAGAAACAACATCAATACTCACGTATTCACTTTTCTCAACTCCAAAAAACGCACATCAGTAGATAGACAGTGGCAAGATTGTAAGTCTGAAAGAGAGAGACAGAGTGGATCGAAGTGCCAAAGGGTGATGTGATTCTGATTCTACGAGAGAGAGCAAGTTAAGAAAGAGGAAAGATGGCAAAAAATGCAGAAATAGTAGAGTAGCGATGAGAATAATATATGTTACAACATTGTTTGATTTGACACAATAAAAACATTCATTGCATTGGAATAGAGCATCGAAAGAGAAGAATTACGACGTATGTTCACCAAATAAAATAGCATTATGGTATGTTGTTGATGTTGTTGTTGTACAATAAGTTTACTTACACATATGTGCAGTTTCATTTCAGCGAACCAAATACATTCGCAATTTTTTTCCTTCTCTTGTTTTTTTTTTCTTTTTTAAAGAAGAAGTCTTTTCTTAAGAAGGATTGGTTGGTTGTTTGGTTGGTGGTGGTGAGTAACAGAGGATGTAGCAGACAAACAATAAAATACACACCATCACACTAGCATACATACGAAATGAGCATCCTTCGTCGACATCGACAAAAAATAAGAAAAAATAGTGTTTGCCAAAAAAAGAGAAAAGAATGAGCAAAAAAAGGATAATGGAAATGCTGCTAGTGGTGGTGGATGTTTTATGTTGTTTGTTTGTGAGAACGGATGGATTGAATTGAGTGAGCGACTGACGACTTGGCGGATGCAATGTAAGTAATGCAAGGAAACATTGTAAATAGAAAACAGAAGTTTGTGGAGTTAGGTAAGGTACATAATAACAAAACAGATCTACAACCACTTTCAAGAAAATGCATGCATAAGTAAAAATGATATAGAAAAGTAAAATAAAACAAAAAAGAAAAATATATGAGAAACATGCGAATTCCGTTTTGGACTTTGCTTCAAAAAATTGCTCACTTGCATTGTAAACACCATATTTATCCCTTCACCACCACCACCATCCAGCCTACTTTGTTGTTGTTTTTGTGGGTGAACTTGAAAAAAAAAGATATCAACATGCCCATTTACATGGAACAAAATATATTATACTCACACACCTTTTATCATCACATTCCCAATTATGCACTGCACTCAATTGAGTCGTGTGCTGGTATTCCATGCTTACTTTACTTACTATGCAAATGCAAATAAAGCTAAAGCCATTGAATTTATTGGTGTAGAACTTGAGACATAAAGCTAGAAGATGATATAACCGTAACAATAAAAAAGAAGGTGGCAATAATAATCCTGCACTTCCATCCAACTTTATATTTCCTTCATCTTTGCAGGAAAAAACTAGCCAAGCCAACCATAGTAAGTTCAGTAAAATGGGAAAGTACGCTGTAAAACATATACTACACAATCTTATAGCCAAAACCGTACCAATAATTCATCCATACAAAAACAACAAAAAGTCCTAAAATATCCAGAGGCTAATTTCCAACACGGAGCTTTGAACACAATGCATACATATAGCACCACCATCATCTGCAGATATTCCATGTACATAATATGCAATGTAGCGTGGTACTCTCTCTTATGGAATGAAGGTGGTTGTATAAATTGCACACAAATTACTTATGCATGGACCTGACTTGTCTAAAAAGTTTCGTAGCATTTGCGATTTTACGAGAAATGTTCATGTAAAACTTAGGACATACTGCAACACAACGCAACACAAATACAGTATGAATATATGTCTACATGTCATGTAAACTACCTATATACGTATTTCCTTCAATCACATCTTAAAAGTAAAATTCATATTCATGAGAATAACTATATAGCTTTTTTATGATAGTGGTAATAACAATAAGACGGCGACCTCGTGCCATGCAGTACTACCAAAAAATACCTGCACATGGAGTTTTGCAGTCTATTTCTTCAGGATGGATGGTTATAGTAGATTTTTTCATACACGCAAATATATTCACTCCAAACTTCAACTTAATATCAACAGCTATAAGCAAAAAAGTAAGGCAAAGATTTTTTCCTGGGTAAACAACACCGAATGGATAAAAAAAGTGGCGAGAGTGAGGTTGCTGGATAATATTACATTATGAATTAGTAGTGACACACACACGGTCAGTAGTCAAGTTAGTGGCTAGAAAAGAAACGCAGCTGCTACTATATTTCTGATGTGATGAGTGGCTTTGGCTTTTTGGGAAAGGCTTTGGTTTATGACAAGGAGCTGAAAAGAGATGCTATGTATTTACTGCATATTATACACGTAATTTTATTATGGTCTACAAAAAACAAACAGCAAACAAGGAGAGAAAATGACATGAATAAGGAAAAGTGGAAGTTGTAGCTGGAGCTGGAGTAGTAGTAGTGGGACTACTCGACTCACAGAGTTGGGCATAATCTGAACTGCTGAGCAGTTGGCAAAAAATGGATATTAATAGTTATGAATACAAACATTATTATTATGCATGCGTGATGACGATGATAAAAAAGTATGTATGTATAGGTATTTGTGTATGTTAAAACCACACATACAAAACCCGCATATATTTAAGTCTGTATGGTAGATGATTTTCATAAGAAAATGGAGATAAGCCGAGTATAAAAAACCAACAACAAAAACAGCAGTGCTCGTGGCTATTGTATTTTTTACTAAAAGGCCAAGCAAGGCCAGGGCATAAGATAGTCGTATTCTTATTTTATTATTTCATTGTATACATTTTATGCTAACCACGTTGCTTTACTTATTTTTTGCTTTATGTGTTTTTTTTTCTGCTGCGTATGAATTGAATTCGAAATTTCATGGTGGTAGGGTAGCAGTACTCGTGGTATATATGGTCTGTCTCAAAATAACAGTACTGCCTGTATACATTGCAGCGTCGGAGAAAATCTCTGAGAGAAAATCTTATTTTCGTTTTCTTAAGTCTTTTCAGGAATAGAACGAAAGAAAGACGACATTCTTGCGTTCATGAGAAACGACTACGGTAATGTAGCTTTGTGGCTGAATTCATATGAAATGATTATTAGTGTGATTACATATTATTGCATTTTCTTATTACTATTTTGCTATTCAAGCCAGCCAAAACAGACAAAAGCCAACCAACAACCTTGATGTAAATATATACAGATCTTTTATGTAAGCTTCTTTTTAAGTGGTGTACTATGATGATTATTTTGATGCAATGTTACGAAAGAAATAAGACAAAAGTACGCGGTAGGTAAAGTCGAGCAAATGCTTTTCTCTTTGCATGCTGTGTGTACTGTGTTACAACTGCCTTATCTTATCTGACTGCCTGCTGAAGTTCCCACAATAATAATCAGCCAGAGATGAAGACACACACCAGGAAAATCCCGTTCGTAATACCCAAACTTGTATTCCTCATTATTTTCTTGGCGGAGGTTCCAGAAGACAGGACGAGAAACGAAAAGATGAAAGAAGACAGTACAGGTTTTTATACCTACTGTGTGTCTTATAAACTTGTCATATGCATAGTACAATGTAGTCAAGTCAAGTCAATTTCAATGCCCGTCTACCCCCATTTAGATTGAGTCGAATGGAACATGAATTAACCTTTGTGTCTGTCTGACTGACTTTCTAAAAGAAGAAAGGATATGCGACGAGCAGACAAGCATGTGTTCATGCACAGTTTGCTCGCAATTGGATAATGTCCTTTTAAATGATCATTTTCATGATATGATTCTTGCATAAAAATCTGTGTACATTGAAATCATGTGAAATTGGATTGGTTTCTAGAGAAGTAAAGGCTTTTTACACTTGATAAGTTTACAGGATCACTAGAAACATACAAAGTGTAAGGGAAAGAAGATGAGAAAAGGGATAAAAATAAGCTTAGCATCTCCTCACCTCATCTTCATCATGGCCCTCATTCAACATTCTTAATCTTGTGAGAATCTCCAATAAGCAGTTATCAGAAGGGCAGACTTGCTATGAAAAATACATTATAAGGAATCATATAAAAAGTAGCTCATAATTTTTGCAAGAATAGACAAAATAACAGTAGTGGTCACATGATAGTATCCCATTAGAGAAAGAGAAAAACATGCAAACTAATATTCTTTTCTCTTTTCTTTTTTTAAAAAAGATTCAAATTCTTTGATGTACCTATTATTATTATACGGTATCATTATGTTGATTATATAGCATGTTTAAGGCGTACATATTTTTAAATAAGAAGCGTACAAAAAGACAGCAATAAAACACCGAAGCAAACGTCTAAGATTGTAAATAATCACTCGAAAACGAATGAAAATAAAAAAGAGATAAAAAAGTAAAATATAAATAAGAGATATGTAAAGTATTTAGGTAGATGCGACACGGCTGTTTTGAGGAAAATTTTCCCCATGTTAATCAAATGTGA
>JAQFXM010003400.1:0-20414 GCA_034693345.1 Entomobrya multifasciata | reverse complement strand
ACTTCTCCGTGTATTTCGTTTAGACTCTCTGCTGCTCTTGTACGGTTGCAATGTTTGATCGCCACCTCGTCCTTTTCTGTACTTGTTCATCATCATCCTTCTCTGCCTTTACTTGTGTTACTACTGCTGCTGCTGCTGCCACTAAATGTTCGTGTGCTGCTGCTGGTTAATAACGGAATAAAATATAAAAAGGTCTCTCAACAAAAATTTTGTAGACCTTTTTTTGATTGTGTAAATCTGTTGTCCTGTTTTGGTGGATTAAAAATATATATAAAAAAGACAAGAAATAGAAGAAGAAGCGAAAAAAAATTACTGTTGGTGGTTAGTAGTGGTGGTGGTGGTTTGTTGAACTGTTTTTCTATTTTTCAGTGTTTCAGTGCAATAGTCTCAAAAATATTTTAATTATTGGGATATTTTTTGTACTCTAAAATCATCATAAGAATATTTTTTTAGTTTTTAATTTATTTTTTGAAAGGGAGGAAAAATATATTTAGTTTACTGGACAGAGAAACAGGGAAAGATTTGGAGAAAAATTAAGGAAATAACATTTTTGAGGATTTTGTGAAAAGTTTAAATATTTAAAAAAAGAAGTGGTTGAAGCGGTGCTTATGGTGTGTAATAATTAGTGTGTGAGAAGAAGGAGGAAGATTAAAATAAAGCGGAGACTATCGGGAAGAAAAAAGAAGTTTTTTGAACAAAGTGATTTTTTATTTTTAGTTTGAGTGGTAGAGTAAATTACTCAAGATTGATTTACGATGGCAGATGCGGATAAATTAAATATTGACAACATAATTGCTCGTCTGTTGGAAGGTAAGAAAGGGGGAAAATTTTGTAGTAGATTTGCTCAATTGGTTAGTTTGCTGTAAAATGAGGCAATGATTACGTTTATTTCTTGTGGATAAAAAATGCATGGGAGATTGGTCAAAAAAGATGGATGTTTTGAAGGAATGTGATGACCACTAAAAGTTGCATGATGAAAAGTTGAAATTATTGGTAATCGGTGTAGCGCATAAAGCTAGGAAAAGTTCGGTTTTTTTACAGATCATGAATTTATGACATGAAGTAATAGTATGAGTCCAGTTTCAGGGCTGGGTTGAACGACGGGGCGATTGTTGATAAGGGTCCCCCCTTTGGTATAATTTTTTTATAAATCGCCCAGTGCTTCAGGCTGACTACTGCTTGTCAGCATGAAGGACGGGGCGATTTTTTTCAAAAAAAAATTCAAAATAAAAAACATTCTCCAAATCGCAATATATTCGATGTCTATGTATGCAATAATCTCATTATTTGTGGTTGAACACTCAAGCACCCAAATGCATACTCTACTCATCTAATGGTTATTGTTAATTCTTTAGGCTCGGGTAGGGTTAGCTTATATTTCGTTGCAAGTGTTGGGTTGTAATTAGTTAGGTTAGGTCAGAGAACACAGTAAATATATGGTAGAAGAAAGGAAGAGTAATGGAAATGAGCCGGGGACGGTGAGTAGTAACAGGTATGATGTGATTGGACGATTGTGAAAAATCAGCCAATCAGAATAAAGCTAGCCCAAAAGCATTAACATTGCTAGCTAGCGCAGTTGACTGGCAAATGTAAACAATCACAATGCCCGCCCACAATGTTAATCCAGCCGTCCCCGGTTTCTTAACGTTTTTTCCCGTTCTTCTACTATATATATAGCGCCCTGTGTTCTCTGAGGTTAGGTTGGGCTAGGTTAAGTTATATATCGTTGCAAGAGTTGGGTTTTAATTAGTTTGGTTAGGTTAGGCTAGGTTAGGTTTTATATCGTTGCAAGTATTGGGTTGTAAGCAGTAAGGTTAGGTTAGGTTTGGTTAGGTTATATATCGTTGCAAGTATTGGGTTGTAAGCAGTAAGGTTAGGTTAGGTTAGGTTATATATCGTTGCAAGTGTGTTGAAATTTGTTAGGTTAGGTTTTAAATCGCTGTAAAATTGTTTTTAACTCAGATTTTAAAGTGAAAATAATCTTTTTATAGCCACATCTTAAGTGTCAACTCAAAACTTGGGTTAAAAAATGAGTCGAGCAGCAGTTATTTTTAATTAACTCAAACTTTTTTTAACAATAAAAAAATCGCCCCGTCCTTCATGCTGACAAGCAGTAGCCAGCCTGAAGCACTGGGCGATTAAAAAAAATTATACCAAAGGGGGGACCCTTATCAACAAGAATCGCCCCGTCGTTCATCCTGACCAACGGACCACCACTGTTACCAAATCACCACGAGCTGTTGTCAAATTCCTTAAAGCTTTTTTTTACAATCTTCAATCTTTCTACATCCTTTCTTACTGGTTGCTCGACATTTTTTCATCATCGTGGTGACTCTGACATTCAAAAAGTTTTGAAGGTAAAATCACTATGTTTCAAGCAAGTACATAAAATGTTGCACTTTTAGTATTTCCTCGTGGCATATAAAACCACTAACCACTGCGATATGGGCTGGCTGACTAAGATTGAAACTGAAGGTTTCCGAGGAATATAATATGCAAATGCAGATAAGAGTTTGAATGCCGAAGTCAAAGCGGGTGGGCCACTTTTTTCACCAGTGGCACATTACCGATTACATGACAATGATGATATTATGATAAGTGCATACACCAAATTAATACCTGGTCAGCATGTACACATTAATCTCAGTCAGAATTGATTTAAATCTTTTTAAAATGTTAATGTAATAATATTTCAATGAACTGAACTGAAAATAGAGATAATTTGTCTATTTTGTATTTTCAATGATGAATTGCTGATTGTACAAAAAAACTTATCTTTACTTAGATGCCCCTTTAAATCACACGCCTCTAGTCTAAAGATAAATACAAATGTTAGCTATTGAGAAAATGAGATGAAATGATGGTGGCGATTTAATTGTAGATCTACAACTTTACAAAATCACTTTACGTGCCTGGTGGACAAAATAAGTCAAGTTCATTTTCAAAAGGATGTATTTGTTGCTGTAGGCATAAACCAACATTGGCATCATCATTGCAAAAATAGTAGCCTTCCACAAAGTATACTATTAAGAATGCACTATATATTATTATTATCATCATTTTGTTCAACATTTTTCATTTTTAATGTAATAGAAAAATGTTTGTGATCTTGAAATCAATGAAGAGGAACAAAAAACATTTTTTCTCATGAGAAGGATACACACAAAAAGTCATATCATTCCTCTGCTTCTCTGCTCCTGCTGTCGACTAGGTGCACACCCTTTTCCTTCGATTTTTGAGCACTTTGTCTCTCTAATTGTCCGTGTCTGTCTGTATGACAGACTGATATTTTTTATATGAGCGAGTGACCGTACGCACGTTTGTGATTGTGAGAGAATAAAAATTGTTTCAACAAAGTGAACGATAAAACTAGTAACAAAATGAACACATAAAAATACGTTTTTATGTGTGTAAATTGTGGATTTTTTTTGTTCAGTTTTTTCATTCATTCATGTAGGCACTTGTTATACAATCATGAGAAGAGTTTGAGTATAGGTCGCATTTTTTTGAGTTTCATAAAAATGAATGATTTATGACAGATTACAAGTCATGTGGCGGACTTCCTCCTCCCAAATGATTCAATAATGATCACAGACACGTGAGCATTGTTAAGACATTCTTGTTCATTTTGTTTGGATGATGGAATTCATTGAAAAGGAATCTCTTTTGAAGAGAGGAATAAACGACCTTGCAAGGTGAAAATAACGCTAAAGAGTTAGTGGTCACGTGTATGTGTGCGTTTTGTAGCCAGTTTAGGGACATTACACTTTTGCTTATGTTGTATATGGATTTTAGATGGTTTTAATCAAATTGCCTTATTAGGAACATAAAATCGTAAACATAAAAGAAACGTGTTACATAGGTGCATAGATAGACAGACGTGCATGCAATAAAACAGTGCACTTAATTACCAAAATTTTTGATGACATAAAAATGTTTATTTACTTTGTATGAATACTTTGATCATTGATCATATTGCAATTTTGCAAGGTAAAAAGCTTGAATCGTATATACAAAAAATATTTTACATCCTGAATAAATGGAAAGCTAAAAATATAATATGCAAAACGTAATAAATTATATTTTTAGCCATTTGTCACTTGAAAGTCACGATTACGCTGTAATTATCCGATACAAAAAAAAATAGCCGGGTGTGTACCGCATTGGCACAGGGACATTGATTGGATTAAATTATGAGAACAAAGTATTTGTATTCATGCATTCGATATGATGCACTAACTAACAATGGAAAAAGTGAGATGAAAATTGTAATTTATGAGACTTCCTCAATCTATCATTCCAGGACGTGTGTGGTGTGGTTCTGACGTTTGAGAAGGTGGTATGGTGGTGGTGGTGTGCCTTCTGTTCACAACTTTTTTTTGATAATATGAACTGCAAGCGTGTATATATTTTTTGTGTTTTAAGTTACGCATGTCTTTAAACGCTAAAACTGCATCACGATCTTTTGACTATCTTGAGTTTTATTACTTCTTCGCTTCAGGGTACTATCATATTATAGACCTGGGTTGTGGAGGTATCGAAGTTTGAAATTTTTAAGGACAATAGAATAAAGGTACTATGTATACAAGCATGAAATTCTTTTTTATTTACAACAATGAATGCAATAATTTGTCCTTACGTCATTATCATTTATTACTTTGTTGAACATATTCATATTATCGTAATTAAAAATGCTTAAATACTTTTTAAGCATACCTTTGTTGAGGTATTTTAGCTACCAAATTAGTAATTAGAATACACAAATTTAGCCAGAGCAAGGCGAGGGGATTTTTATTCTAAGTTTTCATTGCATCAGCTAAACTAAGAAAATCAGAATGAACGAACAAAGATGGAAAATATGCACGGCGAAATATGCAGTTTTACTGCCTGTTTGCGTAGAGCCGTAAAAACATAATCTGATCAGACAGGATCACTGATATCACATCGCATAAAAACATTGTTGCCATCATCATTGTTTTAGTTGTGTGCAATGTGCAACACGGAGTAAATCATAATTGATCTGAAATGGTTTTTGTTCACACATTTTCGCAAAAAAATATCTTAACAAGGTGCAACTCGACTTCTCACCTGTTTAATAAAATTCAAGAAGAGTTGTCCACGATGTTAAATAAGAAAGGTAAAGTGATCGATATTCGATATGAATGAAATCGTAGAAAAAAGTGCAATAAAAGCTGGAAAATGTTTTTTGTTGGAATATCCACAAAAACTTTATCAGCAAAGCCACATGGGGTCTACTGCAGTACAAACTGTGCAAAGCAGAGTGACGCTGTTAAGGATTCGTTTGGACGATTCCCTTGTTTGCAGACGTCATCAAGTCATCAATTTTTTTACACTACAGATTAAAGATGCAATAGTTTAAGCTTAAGCCAATAAATTTTTAATCATTCGCACGATGCATGTGTAGCATATCAAATCCTGATATTTGCAGCTTTACCACATGAAACAATCGACGTTATGCAATAAATCAAATTTTATGCTCCCATTGATATGAAATATCGCAATATGCCTCCAACGACACATTTATCTTTCTCATTTCTCCAACATGATTAAAATTCGAATTATACCAATTCTAAAAAACAAGAGCTTGAAATCAATTTTCCTATTTGTCAATCGAAAGTCAATTAACTTCACATTTTGAATCACTTTTTTGTCACGGTAAATGAACAACCCCCCAGAAGCAAAAAAGTGTTCAAAACGGAATCGGATTCAAGTTGAGCTCTCACTAGTAGCAAATATATGTACGCCTACTCAAACTTTTACGATTACATATGAATCAATGAATGGAAATCATTGCAAGTTGACTCACTTTTGATTTTATTGCGGACACAAACTAGGATTTGTTAGGATTGGCATATTGGCAAAGCAGATCAAATCACTTACAAAATCTATCCAAGTCAATAGTTGCCTACCTATGTATTTAACTATCTATTTTCTAGGTAAAATTATCATTTAACCATTGCATAATACTTTTTGTATTGCTTTTTTACAGTCAAAACAAAGCCAGTCATCTACCTCAACTCAAAGACAATTCAAAAAACTTCACTTGCCCAAACGCATCATAACACTTTATGAGCTTTAGGCCAAAACAAAAAGAATGTCAAATTCAGTCACATTGCATAATTCTTTAATTTGGATGAAACTATCTTTAAATCCCCATCATAATCATTTGAATTTATTAGAGTCGCAAATTAGGAAACTCGTACAGCAAAAAGACAGAAATCTCCCTTTCCTCCCTTTTTATATGTAAAACGGTCAGAAATTTGTCATACAAATAATTGGACAGGACAGACAGAAAGAGAAAAGAAGTTTTACCTACCACCAACTCACCTTCACAAATACTCACAAAAAATATCATTATGATTTCTATTAAGTAGAATGTTTGGTTTGGTAATAAACTTATTATGTATAATTTAAATAAAATAAAAATACCAAAATCAAATAAATCCAATGCTAACCATCTCATCTGAAAATACGATGATCATGATGATAATGATAATGGTGGTGATATAGACCTCAGAAGATCATATACAGATCACTTTCTGGTGTTTATGGTAGTTTAGATCCTGTGCAAAGTTAAAGGGTGTGGGCCAGTTTTTTTACTGGTGATCGTGATGATCACATGTGTACATAAACAGTTATTATTATAAATAGCATTTAAACATTATTAAATTTTTGTGTGACTGTGAGTATACATGTGTGACACATCTGTAAAGTCTAAGGGCAAAATCGTCATTAATATAAAAACGATACCATATATTATTATACTTTTTCTGTGATGTACATCTCTTCTCTGTACACAAAAAAAATGTTGTAATATTTTATGTAAGAAATGAGAAGGGCAAAAAGTCCTTCGCATCTCTCTCAGGACGTCTTACGATACGACCAAGTCTCCCATTTTTTTCTTCTTCGTCATTGCCGTTCACACAAAAAGAGACTAACGCTACCAAACAGAGTAACAGCAACAATAAGTGTACACAATAAAATGTGAACGATAACGTTACAATTTACAAATATACAATGTGTTTTCAATGAGATCTATATCTTGGGTAGACATATGCACAAAAATTTTATGGCCGGTAATCAATGAGGTTTTATTTGTAAAGTTATATCATCTTTCCTTCAAAATCTCAACTATCAACTTCCATTCCAGTTTGATCAGAAGATACACACCTTCCAACATCCTTAATAGAGGAGTTAAAATGTTAATGAAATGGACAATAGTAAAACCTACCTTTTAATAAAAACGCCGTTTATACACATAGGTAATTACAGGTATTCATTTCCAACACTGCAATGTTATGAGAAAACCAATAAAAGTGGGATGCCTTCGGGCCAAGCTTTTATGTACAATGTAAAATCCTAAGCTGCGTAACAAGAGAATGGACAAAAATCTTTTTGCTGTCAACTAGCAAAATAAACTATTAAATTAATAAAATAAATGTTTTCCTTTAGGTATATAATTTTTTCCCAAGAATAGATCACTCTCCTTCTTGCTCGCAGTATGGAATCATCCTTTAAATTTGCATAAAAGTACGCCTGTTTCTATTAATAGCTTTGTCCATCAAAAAATCCCCATTCATTCATTTATAGCATTTAAACCAACACACATTGACATTCATTAAAATATAGAGCGTTGATTTATTAATGCCAGTTAAAAAAAGTAGGGCCAAATATGAAGCACCCAAATAATAATGTTGAAGGTATATTATGTTTGGTTATTAATAGACACATTGCGTAACAATAATGAACATCCTAATATGCTGACTTTTGTGTGACTGACTATCTGGAAGGATTCCCTGAAAAAATGCCGATTGTTATCCTTTCTCTCATGATGACTATGATTACCTGTCTGGTGCCTTGTGCTTGAAATGCACACGGTGCAAATGCAAAGGATGTACTTTTGATCTGGTTTTTGATGGAGATTGTGGATCCCTTGTTGAGCTACACCACATGAAAAGTTCTTTATTCTTTAGAGATGATAAATTAAACTATTTTCGGCTTAGGAGGAGATCTACTCTGATGACAATTAATAGTAACAATACTATATTTTTGGGTACCATAAATACATGTTTTGTGTGCAGCTAATTTGCCAAAAATACGCTTAATCACAATCAGTTCTTTAGATTGTTGCTGATGCAATGGTCTAATTGTTCATGCTCAAGCCAATTTTATGCACGGCAGTCACTCAGTATACTATGATGACTTCTTTTTATTATTACAAACTGGATTCATAAAAAAAGTGTAAAATGCAAGATGAAAGGGAAGCAGAGAAGAATGAAAGTGTTAAGTAGATTTGTATAATAATAGGTCGGTAAGTTAGATAGGTTTGTGTGGACTTGGAGGAATTAGAATGTCAAAGTCTTATTGGCCCTTACGTTACATATGCACATCATATGCAAATGCCCATGGATTATTTTTCTCAGGTTTTATTTAAACGCTAAACATTATAATCAGTACCTATCTTACATACACGACTCACCTGTGTATTGTATTTCATGTTAGATTAGATGTTATATTTTTTCTCTTCTGCAAAAAAAAAACTGTCGTGATACATTAAATGACACGGCAATAATTGTTCGTCTGATATGATGCTACTTAGTTTTTTGTGCTATGTAGGTAGTTACGTTGCACTGCAGTGCCTACAGCTTATCATTGGAATGGTGTCTGTAAATGTAATTTGGCAAAAGAAGGTACCCTGACTAACTGAAAGGATGGGATAGTTCCTTCATCATCCTAGTCATCATCATCATCATAACCACCGCAGCGCAGGAGGATCGACAAAAGCAAGCGACATGATTGAATGGAGAATGGAATAGGAGACCACGCCAAAAAAGAAAAGAGAGAGATGCAGTTACTTTGCTAGTCTATCTTGTGTACATTAGCTCTAGCTCAACCCTTTTTAATTTTTTAAAGATGATGATGACAATGTCTGCGTGTAATATTCCATGTGAGCAACATGTGCATATGAATTTTTAACGGTAAACGTTGTAAAAACTGTGTTCATTCATGATTACTACTACGCTTATAATATGTAGTTCATGAAGATACATACATACATACATACCTGATGTACCACCATGTGAATAAATATATGGAGTTTTTGCAAAAAATATTGTTTTACAATTGCATTTTTCAATACCAATAATAAGACTAATAAGGATATTGTGTGTGAGTGTTGGCTATTATTACTATAACTTAGTTGGAAAAATATTTTTCTTTGTACTATCAATAGGATTGGATAGGGCTTTTAATATGATATAATGCATAAGCGTTATTTTGTAGTACTGATTTGATTGCTGGTCCGTTTTTGGCTTATATCCTTTTTGAAGCCTTCCTATAAAAGGTACATCTGTCCAGGGAAAAGTAGTTCATTTTTGTGGTAGACACAGACAGGTCTACGTACACTAGTAGCTTCAGCTCAAAGTAAAAAATTGGAGGTCCCAAAAAAGCATATCAAAATATTTTAGTGGAAATTTGTGACTTAATTGGTTTCAAAAGTTTTTAAAATATAATGAAGTGTTTAGTTGTTTTGTGCGGCCTTATGGCCGTGGCTAGTGCCAACCCTGGTGCTGTCATCTCCTACTCCTATGCTAACCCCGCTGGAGTTACCTTCAGAGGAACTGGAGTCGCCCCTGCTGTCCCTGTAAGTTTATTTCTGATCAGGGGAAAAAATTCTATTGCTTTGTCTTTGTGGTTTACATACTTCTTCTTCGAGTGCAAAAATCAAGCCTCGTAATCACGTAATGGGAAACAGAATCTTCGGTTGCGGTTGCGGTGTTTCATATAATAATCCATGGTTCATAACGAAACATGATGTGCGCCAGGGATGGATGGTGCCCAGGTGTTATATGTTGTACATGACTGATCCTATTTAAAGCTAAAAGTCTTCAATAGAATATTTGGGCGATTGGAGAAGTAAAAAAGAGAATTGTATTTATAGTCAAAACTGCTTTGTTTTAAAGAGCTTTTCTTTACCTTAATTAAAATGCGTTCATTTTTGCCATTCAATTTTGTTTGCATGCGTAACAAAGTTAGTTCGCTGAAAAATTCTCTGCGATTTATTTGATCAATTCGAAGAATTACGGTAGATTCCGTTTTTTTAAATTGAAGGTCATGATAAGGATGTGGGTATAATTCTGTTTGATAATTATGGTCTGGCTTGATTTTATACTGTACAAAAATGTAAAAGATAATGTAAAAATGCATGCTGCTGTATACTATGGCATGATGTAAATATTTTTTTGACACGGGGTTATTTTTTTCTTTTTAAAATCATCAAAACCTGAATTTACCTCAGATTGCCCAACCAGCTTATGGTTTTCCTTACCACCAAAACCCTTATAATTCACAGATCGGCATTGCCCAGCCCGTCGCTGCTGCCCCAGTTGCCGCTGTTGGTCCACAACCCGTCCAATACGCTGGACCAGCCCCAGTCCAATACGCTCACCCACAACCAGTCCAATATGCTGCCGCTGCCCCTGTTGGTTACGCTCCAGTCCAAAAACACGTATGTTAAAATCCCTCTCCATTTCATAAAAAAAATCTCATAAAATCATCATCCTCACCACCATCAACCAAACAGCATGTCAAATCCAATAACTCCATTACATTTTCCATTTATATTTCACTTTTTTTCTTTATCTTTCATCAATTAACACCTTATAACCATTTTGGCGTTCTTTTTATTTTTGGAGGTCAATTGTCAATTCCCTTTCATATTAAGTATCCTTCCCTTTTTTCTTGTTGATCACTTTAAAGAGATACTTTATTGCATAATGTTGACATCCAAGATAATAGACCTTTCCTTCATCATAAAACTCAAGTGGTTAATCAATAATTTGATTGAGAGTTAGAAGGAATGAGTAAAAGGAAAAAAGGGAGTGGCTATTACCACCAAAATGAAAGAAGAACAAAGTAGACAAAATAACAGTTTAACTCATTCTTCATCTCTCTCTCGTTATATATTATTAGAACAAAGACACAGCGTGAGATGAATCACGCATGCATTTTTTTCCATTCATGATGCAGTTTTCTGCAATAACCCTTTTTAATCTTTTGTTCAATTTTTCTGTCTGCACTGTCCACGCGTGCAGCAAATAAATTAACATCCGATTTGACATGATTTCGTTTGCAAAATTGCATATATATTTCCACATAAGCTTTTTATCAAGATAGGCCAATTTATTTCATGATAAGGGCACATAGATAAGGATCCATATATTTTTTATCAACTCATACAAAAAATTAGGTCGGGTATGCCAACCACCAAGTTTTGACCAGCGTTCCCGGAGTCGCTAACGTTCCAGTCACCAAGCTTGCCGTTTCCCAAGGAATTACCCAAAAGTTGGTCGATGTTGCCCAACCCGCTGTTAAGAACCGACGTGTCAAGGTCCGTCGCCCTGCTCTCCGCAAGGAATTCTACGACATTGAGCACCGCATCATTGTCCGTCCAGCTGGATCTGCCACCCTCGAACTTAGCCAACCAATCTCCAAGACCCAAAAGGTAAAAATTACTGGTCCTACCCCCAAAAAAATCCTACCCAAATCACCAAGTCATCATCATCATATCCACAAAAAAACCGAGCGAGCGACAGGCATAAAACTTATTATAAAGCAATCAATCAGACTCAAAGTTAAGTGTAGCCTTTATTAGCATATACATGTACCCTGATTACAATGCTATTAAACTAGGTAGGTAAGTAAACTAGGTAGCTAGATCAAAAGGACTTGATCATGAAGTCATCTCATCTCACCACCATTTTGATACAAAGTAGGTACTGTTTTGTTTTAAAGGCTATATATTAGGATTCAATCAATTGGCGATGAAAAATTGAGATAAGGATGAAGTTGTTTGGTAGGAGGCAGCAATTTTTTTTACGAGTAACGGTAATAAATTAAACGGCAATATCACATAATCAAGGTATATTCCCTCACGAAGAGATCACAACGTGCTACTAAAGTATAACGAGAGAGAAGGCGAAGTCGAGTGAGTCAAGGAGAGCAGCCAAGTTGGTCACTTGACAGTTCCTTTTGCTCCTGTTGTTCTTTATGTCATGTCCATGCAGAATGAATGAGAATGCAGAAATGTCGATATTGTTGATTATGTACAACAAGTACCTAGGTTAACTAAATAGGGTAATAAAAAGTCAGAAGCTGTCTGCTCCAAAACGACAAAAAAGGCAACAAGGTATGTAAACTATAGTTTGAGCCAAAGGCAATGTCAAATAATATTTTTATTTGAGAAAAAAATATATAAGTAAATGAGCTGAAGTAACAACTTTCACCAAAGTCACATAACTCTGAGATGGGATCAAAATGTAAAAAAAAATTGCATGCGTGCTTTGTGCATGTTTATGTGAGATGCGTGTAGTTACAAAAGATTCTACATTAGCTATGTGCATAGTAATGAGCTAAAAGCTGATAGAAAAAAATATGATCAATGTCATCATCGTCTCATGAAGTATTGATTTTTATTGACTGCTTATTATTATGTGATGTGCGTGTATGTGTGTGTGCCTAACCTAAATTGGGTTGATCAGAATGTATAAACAAAAAGTAGGAATGATTTTAGAGATGCGCTTTAATGTTGGTTTTGTTGATGCACGAATTTGATTAGGTTTTGTGGAGTTCAGTTAATTTGGAAAGACTGACTGATCAGATCAGGAATAACTGTTTATATCTTAAATCTTATAGTAATGTTTACTTGGAATACCTGATCAAAAATAGATAATTGCGAACTTGTTAAAGAAAAGTAAAATTTTGATAGGAGTCACGTGTAATGAGTTAAATTGATTGCTTGTTAAAATGATTGGATTGCATCATGATGATGAATTAGGAAAAATGGGAAAGATCCCATGAGATAAAAAACATTGGGGCAACTTGAGACATAAGACAACTTTTCCTTTTTATTCTTCTAGGGACCTGCTGTGATCACCCCAACCAACGTCCAACAAATTGCCCCAGTTGTCCGTTACGGACTTTCCCGTCAAATCATTGATGGACCTGGAGTTTCCCGTCTTGCTGCCCAACAAGTTGCTCTTGCCCGTGGAGCTCTTCCACCACAAGGACCCCCACAAGGACCACCACCACAACAACAAGAGCAACAACAACAGCCACAAGACTTTGGACGTTCTGCCCCACAACAACCACAAGGTCCACCACCACAACAACAACAACAACAGCAACAACAACAGCCACAACCCCAACAACCCGCTTTGAGGGCTGGTGAGTGAAAACAACAGTTTTATCTGGAAAATGGCAATCATTCGAATTGTTTCAAAAATTTAATTTGTGATGTTTTATTTTTCAGGCCCACAACGTCGTCCACTCCAACTCCGCCCACAAGGACCCCCACAACAGCAGCAACAACAGCAACAACAACAACCCCAAGGCCGTGCTTCCGATGATGCCGTCGAAATCGATGCCCAAGGACCAGGTCCACAACAACAACAGCAATTCCAACAACAACAAGAGCAACTCCAACAACAACAAAACCAACAATTCCAACAGCAACAACAACAGTTCCAACAAGAACAACAACAGCTTGCTCAGCAACAACAACAACAATCTCAACAACAACCCCAACAACAACAGCCACAACCCCAACAACAACAGCAACAACAACCCCAAAGACCTCCACAAATCCAAGGACGTTCCCAAGGTGGTTTGACCCTCTCCCCCGACATGCCAGTTGAGCTTCAAGCCCGTCTTGTCGAGCTCCTCAACGCCAAGGGAGGATCCGTCACTGAAATCCTCAACGAGAACGGTGAGCCAGCCAACTCTGCTTCCGTGCTCCAAGTTGCTGATGCCCTTCAAGATGTTTCCCTTCAAGGAGGTGAGAGAATCACCACCCGTCGTATTGTTGTCACTCGTCCAATCGAAACCGAACAAGAAGTCGATATCCAAGAGCCAGCCACCAAGATCCACCGTCTTGCTGTCAACACCCCAACCCTCTACAAGCACGCTGTTCAAGGAGTCGCTCAAGTTCCAATCCAAAAGACCTACGTCCAAAACGTCGCCACCCCAGTCGTCAAGACTGGCTTTGCCCCAGCTTACGCTGCTGCCCCAGCCTACGCTGCCGGTCCAGCTCCAGCTTACGCCTACGCTTAAACTAAAATAGGCACGAAGATCTAAGTTATATAAACTATTTTCCTATTTAAATATTAAGAATTTTATTAAGTGACTCAATCCACTCATAAAAAGCTCCAAATATGTTGCTTAATTCCCAACATCAACAACACCCAATATTCCAATGCAGTATTGCGTTTTATGTATCTTTTAACGTTTCATAGTTAAAAAATACATAAAATAGCTAATATATATGAGCCTCTCGCCCGTCATTTTCGAGGTGTACCAATGCAAGACTAAAACAATGAAAAAAAAATCTAAAAAAATGTAGCGCAACTTAATTTACTATTTTGTACTATTTTATACTTATCGTGTCGTCTGTGTACATGGTGGTGTATGATATGTATTTGATGAAAATGATGATGACTAAATGTGTACTTTACAACAAAGTATTGTTGTACGTTTTACCTGTATGTAATTAATGTGATGAACATGTAAGAAATATTATTTGTTTTTATTACTAGAAAATAAAAACACCATTCCAACGTTAAAGAAAAGTCCTGTAAGTGGTGTGATCTGATCATCATATCATATAGCCACCTAATCAATCACCACTGCTATTTATCTTTTTTTTATATAGCAATAAAGACCAAGTTTTTGGGGCTAGACCCTATCAAGCATAATTAAGAGCAATAAGGCCAGAACTTCAAAACTTAATTTCATAACTAACCAAATGTTCACGTGTAAATCATCATGATAAAGCATCTTTCTTTTTAGAATTACATCGTAATCCGTATTTTATTTAACACTTTTCTGATTCAATTCAAAAATAACAAATCATCATTCTTTTTTATACGATAAAATAAAAACTAACTGAACTAATTTCTGGAAAGGTTTGTAGAAGAAAGTACTTTTTCACTATCACCTATTGACTATATATTTCCCAACTTCTTAATTGTCCTTATAGTTCACTAGTTGTCCTTCTTGAAACGCTGGGCTGATGTCACTCTGTAAATGAGTGAATCTCTTCCAGGATCCATTGAAGCGATTGCGACTAGAGTTTAAAAAAAGGTAAGTTTAGAATTATAAAAGTTAACGATAAAAAATTCATTTAAGATTTTAAAGAGTTTAGTCTATTTACCTGTGATGGCGATGAGCGAAAGAATAAGGGCGAGGGAAATGAAGAGAATGATGGTAAATATTATGGGGTAGTTCTCATCAACATCCTCAGCTAAATTCAACTGTAAATTATCAAAAATTTACAGTTCATATTTCATTTCATTCCACAAATTTATTCCATAAATAAGTCAAACTAATTGAAAACAACTTTAACATTCAACTTACTTTTGATAAATCCTTGGGGTCAAATGCTGGTGCAGCAGGTATTTCAGGCCCTACCGTCGACTGCGCAGCTGCCAGTGCTGCAACAACAGCAAAGGTCGCCAGAAACACTGAGATCTTCTCCTGGAAACTCATTTTTGCCACAAATATCCCCACAAAACTCTCAACTTTGTACTAAACACTTCTCCCAACTTGCCAACAATTTTTAAACTATATTTCTCCTCTTTTAAAACAAATTTCCATTCAAAATCATTTAATTCCAGGCACACAGATTTAAACTGTTTGTTAAATGTATTTTTTGGTAAATAAGGGTGGGACCTCTCTAAAACTCAACTTGGTAATTATGATGATCTCACAAAGCTATGTTCCACCTTTTTTTCAGCTGCTCTGTTTTGTAAGATAGGTAGGTAGAATCATATGCTCATGTTTTGGTTTTTAGGTATCTGCTCAAAAAATGCTCAATGCATTTTACATACACTTTAAATACACTCATGCAAAACAACCAGTGAAACATGCGAAACAAGAGCAAAATACAAAAATTTGTGAAGATACCGAGAACGTACACCTTTTTTTGTGGGGTATTCCGACGAATGAATGGAAAGTCAAGTCACTCTCTCGTGAAAAAGTCAACAGCAGGAGCGAAAGTGCTTTTGAGGTGCAGGTGGTGCAATATGAGCATGTTTTAAAAGAGAAAGCAGGTGCCTTTGAATTCCTTCAGGATCGTCAATCAACAAGTTCCGAACATCAAGAGAAATTTTAACGGATGAGATAACATGGCTGCCACTAGTGTATTTTTAGGTATGTAAAAATGTTAAGGCGTCAATTTAAGTAATTATTATGATTTCTAATTTTATGTGGGTTGATTATTAATAGTGAAAATGAGTAATTAATTGGGGTTTAATTTGTAATTTATAGTGAAAGAGTCCGCAGGGACTTATGCACTTAATGGACCACCTAGATTTGAGCGTTGGAATGACTTGAAGGAGGATCCCGAGGAATCGAGGTTCACAACGGTGTCTGGAAATGGATATCTTATGGCTATTGGAAATAATTCCAGGTGAGTTTAAGTGATGAAGTGGTCAATTTTTAAAATTGTATGAGAAAAATTTAATGTGACTTGTTTTCTATTTATAGAGTGAACATCTTTAATACAACTGATGGGAGTTTGAAGTGTCAAGTTCCAACTAGAGTGCTTGGAGCATCATTCTCTCCTCAAGGGAATTTCCTGATAACTTGGGATAACCCTAGTCAACGTAAGCATTGTTGATTTTCTTTGATGAACTTAATATTAGAAACTTGGGTGTGTGCAAATTTTAAGATTTGTTTTTGATGTCGGTCTATTTTAGAACATGACAACTTCAAAATTACCTGGATCAGTGCTGGAAAGGACCCAAAAATAGTTCACTCATTGAAACTGAGTAAACAACCTGATACCCAGTTTTCCCACGATGAATCTGTTTTTGCAAGACTTTCCAATAATGCTGTTCACTTCTCTCAAGTTCCGGACTTCCAAAACATTGCTAAGAAAACACCAGATAATTTGAAAGTAGCCAAGTTCTCTTTATCTCCGGGAAGTGGTGGACCACTTCATGTGTTATGCTTTGTTCCGTCAACGATCAAGGGCCAACCTTCTTTCGCTAGGATGTACAAGTATCCCAACTTTGACAATATAGTTTCGTCCAAGAGCTTTTTTCAAGCGGATAGGGTAGAAATGAAGTGGAACCCAAGGGGAACTGCCGTTCTTTTGATTACTTCAACGGATATAGATAAAACAGGGCAGAGCTACTATGGGAAAACCATGCTACATTATTTGGACACTAAGGGTGAAACGTCTCAGGTTCAAACTGAGAGTGACTCGGCTGTGATTCATGCTGCAGAGTGGAGTCCAAACTCTAATGAGTTTGCCATTATCAGTGGAAAAATGCCCCATACTAGAGCAGCTCTTTTGAATTCAAAGTAAGCTAGATAGCAAGAAACATTAAAATTAAATGTGGTAAATTTTTCGTGAAGAATTAATTGATTTTTATGTTTTTTGTGATTTTTAGGTGCCAAATTATTCTAGACATGGAGGTATCTGCAAGAAATGCCATTCACTTCAACCCACAAGGAAATCTATTACTTTTGGGAGGCTTTGGAAACTTGTCTCAAGGGAAAATAGAAATTTGGGAAGTAAAACGCTTAAAAAAGCTGATTGCTACTTGTACTGCACCTGAAACTACTCAATTAACCTGGTTGAATGATGGTGCTCATTTTATAACTGCCACAACTGCACCAAGAATGCAAGTCGGGAATCAATTTACGGTTTGGGATTTTACTGGAAAGCAGATTCACGAGTGGAAAGCAGTGAAGCATTTGTTTGGAATTGTACCATTCCTTAGGGATCCACCACCTCCATTTCCAGAGGATAAACTGGAAGCACTCAACAAGCAGCTGGGGAATAAACCTGCTCCAAGATGTATGTCAAAGACGCACAAGTCATTAGTTTGAAAAGTATACATATATTTTTATTATGCCAATTTTAATTAATCGTTTAATTTTGAAGTGGAAGAAAAAAAGCCAGCAGCTTACGTGCCACCTAGCAAGCGAGGAGTTCCTGGGTTGGTAGGGGAAGTTATGCCACCCAAGACCAAAAAGGCGCCTGCTCCACCTTCTGGTGGAAGTCAGTTAAATGATAAGGAAAAGAAAATTAGGACGGTCAAGAAGGTAACAAAATTTTGATAAAACCGATCATTGATCATTTATGATGGAACCTATCTGCAATGTTTGTTATACTCGTTTTCCAGAAACTGGAGCAAATAGAAAAACTGAAGGATTTGCAGAAAGAAGGAAAGTCATTGGAGAAAAATCAAATGGAAAAGTTAACCAAGGAGGCTTCCCTGATTGAAGAACTTGAAGCTTTGGAGCTATCTTAAAAAGCTGTTCATTATTTCCGTGAAAGTGATCTACAATTCACATGCTAGATTATAATACGTTATTACAACAACAGAGACTGAACAAATAAAATCAATTTATTTGTTTCTTATTAAAGCTTATACGCTAATGAACTATATACACAACCTTCCAGTGAAAATTCAGTTTGTATTTTAATGATATTCCGGAGATACTTTTTTGTGAGAGGAGTTTTTTATGTTTTTGAACTAGTAAATTAAAATCGTATGAAATTTTTGTCTCTTTTAGCTTGTTCTGTATCTTTGTATTGGATTTAGTAAGTAAGAATTTCGTCTTTTGTCCTTTTTTGTTACAAAATGTGATTGATTAATGATTAGATTATGAAGATGAAATGAAGCACACGTGATATTCCTCAAAAAATCTTATGCGTGATGTTAATTATATATTAAAAATTAATAAAATTTATTAATAAGTCTAGAAACATTAGGTACATCAATTTTAAGCATAAAAACAATGAAAGTATCACTTGTGATACTAATAACCCCATTTTCAGTTAGCTAAATTGCAATTTAAGTTTTACATGTGATACTTTGATTTTTTACTGAAAATCTCATGTTTCTTCTTACTCACAACGACCACTGACATTGACATTGGCTCGTCTTCTTCAATTGAGTTAGGATTCTTTCTTTGCATATCAGCCATGTCTGAGAATTTTATCTCCATGTCCATATCCATCATATCTTCACTGGGAACTTGATCTTGTTGGAATAATGAATCCACGGATGACGATGGTGATGATGATGACGATGATGATAAGGTGGCCATTGTGGTTACCTCAGGAAGATCATTTTGAACCTCTTCTTCTCCATTATCAGACTTTTGTGTAGTGCTTTGAGCAATTTCTTGGATAACTTCATCTAACAACTTTAATTCTTCCTCTTGGTTAAGCTCAGGAGCAGTAGTAGTAACAGGTACAGGTTCATCTCTTAAAGGCACTTCAGTAGTTTCTGGAAGATCATCATTTAATGGAACGATATTTTCAGGTGCAGGAGTAGTGCTAATTATCTGTACAGCAGGTTCATCAGAACTTGGTTCAGGTGTGTTTAAAGTTTCTGGGGGAAGTGCATAAGACATCACAGAGTCAGATACCTCAGAGGACATGGCCAGCATGTCGTTTCTTGAGTCAAGTACTACCCATGGCGCAGCAAAAGCTGTTGATACGAAGATGCCTGCAAAACCCAACAATAAAAAAATACCACAATCAATTTATCCAAATAATTACGATTTTAATTTTCACTTTTTAATAAAAATCTTACCAAGTATGGCCAATGAAAGTGTAAATCGCTTCATTTTAATATGAAAAATTACAAAAACTACGTCTTAATTCACTCTGAATATCAAGTATAGCAGCAACAACCTTGTTCTCGTTCGATGGTTCAGGTAAAACTAACAAAAAATTATTACCCGTTTGATCTGTATACAAATTAAAAGGAAGAACTTTCTTCTTTTCCGTCACTCATCATAGGCGATCAATTCAGCATATCAACATTCAGTTATGTAGGATCATCCCTTTTACTGCCCCGATCGCCGATCGTGATTATTCTACGCAGCGCATACACTGAAAAAAGTCTTCAACCCTTTCATGTTTTCACAAGTTTTTTTTATTATCATCATATTTTTTTCGTGAACAAAAATGCATGCATACATAATACATCATACATATTTCGATTCTCTCGCATATTTTTTTATTGTAAAAGCAACTTCCCAGTTCCCACACCCTATCATCTTGATCAAGATGATCATCATCCTCGGTAAGTCGGATATACGATTTTAGCAAGTAGCATAACACCTGCACTATTTCGTTTTTGTAATTTGCACAGGTAAAATTTGTACATGTATAGTAGCAAATGGTTAAATTGCAATAAACTATCATCTGCCTGCACTACTGTATGAAGAAAGAATTTGAGATGAGATTACGAGGAAAAATTGTAAAAAAAAACCTGCTTCCCGCATCATCTCCCCGTACGACAGTCCGGTAAGCCACCGGTAACTCAAGTGCTCCTATCATCGGCAATGTATTTTTAGGTTACTCGGAC
>JAQFXM010003399.1:0-20422 GCA_034693345.1 Entomobrya multifasciata | reverse complement strand
CGTGACCGCAGGTACGCTACTAAATGATATGCAGGGAACACAGATCTTTTTCGCAGTGAACGAAAAGCTTTTCCCTTATTTTATTTCATTTCCATTTATGACATACATACATGTCAATGAATGAACAAAAGTGTAAAACAGTTCATTCAAGTGATTAGGTCTTTTTTTAATTTGTAGGGCTTCAATGGTGCCTTTAGCTGTTCATTTAACCTTAAGTAGTTTCAGCACTGGACAGCTGACGCTTGAAACTAAAATGGCAGCTGAAGGACAGGAAGCGGATATTTTTGGTGGACTTTACAATTTACAGGAAAGCCTTCCTGCGAACTCCATTCAATTCATTTTGAGTCTCAAAAACTTCGTTAGAATTAATCGTTCGGGTACCACTCCAGAAGGAAAGCTGGAATTTAATTCCAAAGGTCTGAAGTATTGTAATACAAGTTAACTAAGATATATTTGAGTAAGAAATAGAATTAAGTGAGTCTTTTTTTGGTTGATATTCAAACAGGTCTGAAGTTAGTGAGACAAACACGAAGGGACTATTTCAGCCTGGCAACGGGGATTCGTCGTTTTCGGGATGTCTGGTGGAAAGAGTGGAGAGATGGTGGCTTGGGATATCGTTCACTGGAACGTTGCAACTAAATTTAAATCTGGAAATGGGTGCCGTTTGGCATTTGTACAGGAAGCATTTTGCAAGAGACCCTGGCACCTGCGGATTGGCACCTGAACTTGTTACGGAAACGGCGGATTTGATTATCTTGGTTGGCGCCAATGAAGACAAGAACAAAGGGATCAAGTGTCACAAGTCATTTTTAGCTGGTAATAGCTATAATCTTAATTACTCATTTATTTTTTTAAAAAAAAGAAGATGTTTGTTGTTGAATTGATTAGTAATCGTTATGGTTTTATGTTTATTTCTTTGTCAGAGATGAGTCCATTGTTTCAGGCAATGTTCGAAGCTGACATGGTTGAAAGGAATGAGGGCACTTTGAGAATTGTGGAATTTTCGGAAGCTTGTTTTCATGCTTTGATTAAATTTGGTTATCGTCGGAGCGTGAACGGGGCCGTGAATAGTAGTGAGTTGGCTATGGAATTATTGGATGCGGCAGATAAGTATGGGATTAAGGAGCTGACGGACATGCTGCTCCAGATAATTTTTGCCATGCCATGTTCCTGGTTTTCTGTGGATGCGGCTATCAAGCTGTTCTATGCGAGGTATGCGGTGGAGGAATTAGCCGATGCTAAGAAAAAGGGTGGGATGGTTTTAAAATGGTTAGTAAATGAAATTACTTGATACTTTTACGGGTACGATACATACATATAATCAAAGGTGGTTAGTTTACTGATTTTATGCTTTTATGTTGGAAAGGTATGCCAAAAAGTATCCCGAGAAGCTGAAGGAGTCACAGGAGTATGTACACTTGTGTGAAAATCCTGGGGTGATGATGGATCTTGGATTGGAAGCTTTGAAAAATGTTCCTTCTGATTGTCTGATTAATTAATGATAATAAGCATTTCAATGTTTCTAGTATACGTGTCTGGATTCCTAATGGTTATTGAATTTGTAATTGTTGGATAGATTTTGATTAATTGTTGTCATTGTTGACTGTTTGGTTTTGTATTGAATTAATTGTTTAGTTGTATTTAACTTGAAGAAAAGATGTACAGGAAAGTGTAATAAACGGCTGTTAAGCAAAAGTGTTAAGCAATGAAAAAAAATCAATGTAATTAAATTTACTTAAAATATATTTTATAGTAACAATAAAATTACTAACATGATTACTAACATTTTAATTTTTAATACAAATAGCGTGCACTCGTCTCCATTCCGCTTTTCAATTTCCAGAACTTTGTTCGATTTTTTATAAACCATGGCCATTTGTCCAACTATTATCAAATCAATCAATGTACAATCAATAACTATGA
Source organism: Entomobrya multifasciata (assembly GCA_034693345.1). NCBI lineage: Eukaryota > Metazoa > Arthropoda > Collembola > Entomobryomorpha > Entomobryidae > Entomobrya > Entomobrya multifasciata. Next base: position 18,499 of record JAQFXM010003399.1, on the reverse strand, counting down.
CTACAAGTGTTGTTAAAAATATTACATCAATATTTGAATTTAAAACGAGTGATGACAATGCAAAAGTAAATATGAAAATTGGTGCAATAATTATCACTAGTATTAAAGGTCCCTTTCGAAATTCGTTTAGTAAAGTAGTCAATACTTGAATATGTCTGAATATCTTTGCTCTGCAAAAAGTTTGAAAACTTGTTTGGTTTGTTGTACCATAATTTGACAATCTATAAGAAAGTTAATTGAAGATTTAAATAAAATATTTTGTGCTAAATAATTTAGAAATCATCAAACATTTCATCTTACGTTTCAATATTTTGAAGGATCGCATTTATAGCCAAGTTATGAATAACGCCTGCTGCGAATGCTGGACCCGTAATTCCAAATGTCCATATCCACATGTTGAAGATCATCATTCATCACTAAAAGTTTACTTCCAATGAAAATAATTTCCCATAAGAATGTTCCTTTACCATGTTCGATTTTTGGTATTAGCCAATACATAGACAAGGAAGATTTCCATGGATAACCCCAATTCAAACCGAATACAGCTCCTATGGGGATCAGCATTTGTGAAAGGAATACTGCTCGGCTCATAACATAACTCAGAAGTTCTTGAGTTGTAAATTCCTTGAATTTCTTGGGCTTTTTGGGATACAAACTACTAAATTGTATCAGTCCATTTAAAATCTCTCTCCATAATTTAATTTGCTGCACTCAATTGGATCTGATTTTCTTGCTTTTTGAAGGCGTATTCGTTTCGGTGGCCACATGCATAGCAGTACTTCCCACGATCTGGAATTTTGTTTGAAACATCAATGTATTAGTAGAATTATAGATTTAACCCGTTTAACCGCTCTAACAACTTGCATTTTTAGGAAACCTGAAATTATACTGCACATTTCTCCGTCACAGGGACTGAATCCGTTCACTAATTAAATCATGAATTGAAGAGATGCCTCCAGTGTTACGATTAAAATGATGATTAAAACACATTACGCATACGTACATTTTTTCACTCACAAATTTTTATTAGGCTTCTCATAGGTGGTAAGCCACTAGGCACACCTATGACGTTATTTTCTTCATTTAAGAAAATAACGTAATCGATGGATTTATAAAATGAGTCACTATGTAATAAGATCTTTCTCAGCTTCCTCCACTGACTTAACGTCATCATTGTCGTCCTCCTCGCAATCCATCGCCCGAATGGTCAGTTCCTCCTCCTGATTCCTAATTATAGAATCCTTCTCGACCAACTCCTGTCGCACACCTTCACGCTTCGCCAGTAACTCCTCTTTTTCCTTTGCTGCCTTACGTTCTTCTAGCATTTTTTCATCCTTAGCCTTCTGCTCCTTTTTGAATGCGTAGTCGTAGGGGTGCCCACAGGTATAGCAACTTCATGGTTTCTGAAAGACAAACAAGCATACCGATGACGTTATTTTCTTAATTGTTTGAAATGGATATTATTTGAATGAAATTTAGTTACATGTATCCCATACCCCCACAGCGTCCTATTCCGCTTTTGTCAAAAATCCACATCTTTGTAGGAAGGTTTTGGCTCTTCCGGCAACCGTCCTTTGGACAATAAAAATTATAATTACAAGTGTATATAAAACAGTATCAACAAAAAATAATGGCTTATTTAACATAGAAAATACTAAAACTAAATATAATAGAGCTGTCCCTTGGCTCCCACGATCATGAGGTCTCCAGGTAGTCTGCAGGCTATGTTGACCGGATGCGTCCTTCCTTCCCTCTGGCTTGGAGCAGCGTAGACTTCCATCCTTCCATCGAAGAAGTCGCCAGCGGTGGAGAAAATGTCCTTAGTGTCCCATCAAATCCAGCCCGGTAAATGTGAAATCCATCGGTGAAAATTATCCTTGTTCCATCCAAGGTGAAGGCGAGTCCAAGTGGTGGCAGCATCATCCGTCCATTCAAGGTGAAATTTCGCGGCTGGCAAGTGTCTAGAGTGGATAACCAGTTCCGTCAAAGGTGACGATCCCATGTCGGCAGCTGACGGTGACGAATTGTTTATTGGTATATACCACAACGTTCTGCTGGGCCGCCATCCCAGGCCAGGTCCATACGGCGGTCCATACATCCGAGGCCATATCGCACGTCTGGATCTTTTTTTCGTGGCCCGCGACGAGAATCCCATTGGCTCCTTCCTAGATGTTAATTCCGGCTGGCGTCGAGAAAAGTCCTTATTACCTCCCCGCCTTTATAGTGGAAAAAGCGAGCGAAGGTTTACAGGTTCTACTTCTTCGTATAATAAACCGAGTTCTACCACATTATATATGCTTCTATATATATATATATATATATTCAATTAGAAGCAGAATGTAATAATAATACTATTATAGACATGTATATTGTGCTCTATGGGTCTTTGGCCCTAGAAAAAATTGAGATTTTGAATAAAAATAAAAATAATAATAAACTGCTCCCAAAGCCAAAGCTCAAACTGCTATCTTATATAGCTCCCAAAGCTGCATTGGCAATCTGATTAAACTTTTTTAACGAAGCAGCATAATTCATGACATTGTTGTCCCCTGAGCATACATGTCTTTGAATGTCTTTCGGGTTAAATATATTGACATAATTTATCATTTGAAGGAGTATTGAAGGCATTCAGATGCAAAAAGAAGGCGTTCGGGTGGATTTACTATTCATTCGGATGAAGGGGAAAAATCGAGTATTCGGACAAGGGGAAAATTCTTGTACTCGGATGAAGGGGTATATTCACCCAGAGGGGCAGTATTGTACAGCTCCAAGTTTCCAATGTACTGTTCTACTTCAACATCAATCTTCTTCTCTTATGACTTATGACTTTGAGTAATAAATTAACAGATTCAAAAGCACTGGAAAATTCCAAAATCCGAACATAACGATACCTTGCAAAATTTGACCTAATCAAATCACAAACTTCTTTACTCAAGCACATAAACGACAGCATACGAGGAAATGAATCATTGTCTTCATTAAATTGCTCATAATACACCATGTTTGTTGTATGCAAAGAAAATGACTATTTGACATCAGTTTGTTCAACGTTACACTCTGTGTACGTGAGTTCTGAAGACGACGAGGAATCTCCATTATTACTGTGTTCCATGGTAAATTTCACGCAATATGAAACATTAACAAATTCTTAAGTGTATGTTTCTTAAAAATTAAAGATTTTAATTTTAATTTGATTTAAATTGAATAGTATTTTTGCACAAGAATTATATTTTCAAACTGAGAAATATAATGTCTATATTACACAGATTCATGCTGAAATGTTTGTGCTCCAGTCCCGTGATATGATAGCGGTAGGGTTTCATGTTATGTTCATCCTAATATGCATACCTGTGTTCAGGTGAATTCTGATGGAATCACCAAACATCCTAATGCTACAAATATTTCTGTGTATTCATAAATAGACTAATAATCAGGTCAGACATACATAAACTAAGGTCTATAAATAGACCATAGTCATAGTGTTCTGAATGAGTGTGGTTGCAATGTATAGACATAGTGCATATACCACATACACCAACAATCACTCTACTCTCTCCTGCAAAATCTGCACATTGTCCGTCCATGAATGGTCTAAATTTGACATCGTTTGAGTTTGACTAAAAATAGGCAAAACGCACACAGACCTCACCCACAATGTGTCTCCTTTCGCACCATAATACCTTTTACTAAACATGTCTCAAGTTTTCCCTAGAAAACTGCCACTAAACATGTCTCAACTTGCCCTAGAAAACTGCTACTAAACATGTCTCAAGTTGGCCCTAGGAAACTGCCACTAAACATGTCTCAAGTTGCCCCTAGAAAACTGTCACTAAACATGTCTAAACTTGATCTAACATTATCAGATTTATCTCAGCTTCCCGCAATACTTTTAAAATTTATAGCATAAGTTTTTTCTTTATTCTTAAAGTTTATTCTTTGCTTCTTCTACTTTTTTAAGCTTTTCATTGTACGCAATTAAATTAACTGTCATTACATTTTTTAGTAAAATTCAACTAGAATTTTTTCTTACTTGTTTGTAGTTGCAAGAAGTAAAAACATCGCCCACCCTATTCCATTAATGATGATGGGTTAGACGTTGTACTAAATCAAATATTGTTTTTAATAGGAAGTAGACGTAACAAAAGGAAATGAAGTGCAATGAAAAAGGACGAGAAAGTAAACCACCTCATGCGTTTATTTGTGAAGCAGAGCTGCCATTAAGGGCGTTTCCATTTAGTTTATGCATTTATGAGTCGTTCATGTCTTCAGTAAGACAACTTACATTGTAATTTTTACGAAATTCAGAATTAATAAATAACAAGCTATAATTAACATTCATAAAGCTTAGGTCTTATCATTGGAGACATTTCTATCTAGTGCTTATGTGGTAATGAGTCATAGTCATAGGTAAAGTAATTTTCATGAATTTCTGACTTCTGACTGAATTTAATAATTAGGTAAAATTAACAATAATCAAGCTTTTCTAAGCTCTAGAGACATTTCTATCAAGTACATATATATGTTAATGAGTCATAGGCAACTTACATACCAATTTTCATGAATTTCTGAATTAATTAGTAATTAACACAATTAAGCTTGACTCCTAGCTCAAGAGACATTTTTATCTAGTCCATATGTGTTAATGAGTAATCTGCAACTTACAAACCAATTTTCCCGAATTTATAAATTAATTAGTAATTAGTTCTAATTAACATTAATTAAGCTTAAGGCTTAGCTCTGGAGACATTTGTATCTAGTGCATATGTGGTTATGGGTCAAAGTCATGAGCTTATAAATTATTTTTGTGAATATTTTGTACATAAGGTATTTTGTGAATACGACCCCTGAAACACTGTAAACCCAAGCCAAGTCAACGTTGGCCTTCAGGCCTCAGTAATTCAAGATAGGCATTATAATTTTCACTTGAACCAGTAACCAGACCTCGTCCATAAAAAAATATAATTTAAGAAGGTACTCACCCAAGAAAAGTATACAAGGGCTGAGGTCTCTGGCAACCTTGAGTATCTCCGCAACGTTTTTCGTGCTCTCTCCTTGTGCATTTTTTATGACGACCAGCCATCAAAATTTTCGATGTCACCGATTTCGTTTATTTTTTGCATGCATGTTAACTAGGCCTTAGAAAGTTTTTATGACCGGTTTTGAACAAATTTTGTTGCATGGTATAGGCACGGGTGGTCAAAACGTGCCGGTGGCCTATAAACCATTCATAATTTTGTCACTTTAGTTGTATGCAACCGAATAGTTCCTAACTTTGCACGAATATTAGAAACCCTATATGCTATAGAATACGAGTTAGAAAATTTGGACCGACCTACGCATGGTCAATTTAGGCACCGTTTTCGCCGGAGGCAAAAACCCAACTTTTTTCCTGGGGCTTAACAAAAAAATGTAAAGAGGGACCATTGTGGGTATTGGTAGTAGTAAGTGACTGAAAAAAAGAGAACTCAAAAATATCCAACAGTACAAGAGTTATGGTCGATTTTCGAAAATGGTCGTTTTCGAATCGCGGTACAGGCCATGTTTGAACCAGAATAACTTTTTCTGAAGAATGCTCTTATGCAAAACGTATACAGCATTTTGATGCTGACGGTTGGAGCTTTCCAATGAGGTATCACATTAGGTGTATCAGTCTGAATTACCGACACAGTAGACCGTCATACAGATTGGTACCCGATTTCCAAAAAGTGTACTTTTCTACAAAATGTCACTTTTTCGAAAACAGAACCGAAAAATCAAAATCCCTGCCTGTCCATTTTGCTTTATAATAAAAGCTAGTAAATGCAAAAAAGATTTTCAGAAAATCTTGAAAGACGTAAAAATGCGCAGGGTTTGAGTAAGGACGAAACAGCAAAAACATTTATTTGAAATTTTGATTTTTTCGCATTTTTCGAGTATTCGGCATCAAAACTTATAGAAATTGGTATCCTGGTAATCGAATTGACAAAATATGAAACAAAAATTGGAATGCAGTCATTTGCGTTGCTGTGTGTAAGGTTATACATTTTTTCGTAACCTAGGCCGATTTATTTTTAAATTCAAAAGATTTAGACTTGAACAAATTCATTTTGGTCATGATGGTAGGAATCCATACAATCGTCAACAATTAGATATTTTGACTGCTCACTTTTCCCATTGTGGTTTGTGCAGTCACCAAAAGGTGCATAGATCAAGTCATGCTTGGATGGATCTCTCACAATCACTGTACGCACACAACTGTCTTCTGTCACCGGCTACTGGTAAAACCATGGATGGATTTATGACTACTGTGGTGAAGTCGAAGAATAATTTGTCCTTTTCTTCAGAAAGCTCACATTTTCCTGTTTTAGCGAATTTTGTGCGGCACGCATCACCGCAGGGCAATGTAAGATTCAAATAATGTCTCCATAGTCGTTGAGCTTCCTTGATAATGGATTTTCCATTGGCCAATCTTGACGGAATAATGGATAGGATATGGCAACGTTGGTGGGAACTGTTGAGTCCTTCAGTTCATCATTATCCTTTTGATGAATGATCAGCTGTTCTCTATCAGCACCTAATTTTACAATTTATTACTGTTCTAGAAGCGTCAAAATGAGAACCTTGACGTGGGAACTCAAAATGAAAATTTACATCCGTTTTTGCGCTTGAAAAATCGGCAGTTCTGTACGTAGATACAGATGCTTATTATAAGAGCCAAATGACAGAGCTCGAATTTATACGTGGTTTGAAAAAGTTCGCAGACGATGTACTTGACTGCTTCACTCTTTCGGCATGTTCATTGTTCAGTATAGGAAAGTTCGAGGAACGTTTTTGCATACATAAGATATATCAAGAATAAATATTTATCTGCTCATTGTTTATTATATATTGCTGACTAGTGATGAAACGATAATTTCTGCATCTTGCATGGAATGATCACAAAAAGAATGTGTGACCTAAAAAATATATTTCATAATAGAACAGAATTACGATCTTTGGTCCTCAAGTTTGTTTACGTCAAACATTCCTGAATAGAAGAAGGGGAGCAAATAGCTGAATGATGAGAAGTTGAACGAGTCATGTATAGACAGTCATTACTTTGCTTTTCCTTGAGACACATTTAGACACACATATTATTTTTATTCAATTCAAAACATACATTCAAGACACTTATCGTCGTGTTGGTTTGTGATAACCTTATTCGTAATACAAATATGCTTTAGTAACACAAACTGAGGTCATTGGTTGCAGTTATTTTATTGGTCCTTGGGATAAATTGTACTTGGAATCAGTTTACTGACTGCAATACGTGTTTAATGTGGTAAATGATAAATTACGCAATGACAAATTGTTTCACCCGAATGATATATTATTTCCCCCGAATGACCTTCGATCTACGAATATAAAATCTCGGATTATATAATATTTCACGCTAATGATGCATTGTTTCACCTTAATTATGTATTATATACTCACAGTGATTATATACGACAGAAAAAGTACGAAGTACGACAGAAAAATAACAGGAAACCAAATTGCCAATTTAATTTACCCCGACGTAAGCGATAAACTCACAGTTACTACTACTGGGTACACAGCAAGACTAAAACTAAACGTTTATCTTTTCAACCAATTGAAAGTTCTTCCTAACTTTGTTGGATTCTAAATGGAGCTTATTAGAGAAAAAGATAGTTTTTTCCTTGCTTGTGACACAGAGCCATCTTCTGAAAACTGAACAAATATTGAAAGCAACGCTTATAATTGATCGTATCTGACGACATACTGATAACGCATAAATCAAAGTCATCAAAAAATATCCCAAATTTCCATATAATACACGAAGAATATCGCCTTAACCTTATAAAATCAGGCGTGTCAACATACCTATCCCAAACATTGTTTACCAACCAACGGCCGACTCAATTACTGATGTTTATCGAACAGTGGAAGAATTTGTTAGCAAATTAGAGATAACGAATTAGCGCTATTTAATTTGGCAAAATTTTCGACCGTTATGCAGATAAAAGCCGACGGATCTGTTAATGTGGGATAGTATTATATTCTAGCAACTAGCTTCATAACTTCGGTTCCAATCAACCGTTTTTGATGTATTATTTTTTGTTTACTAGTTCTACCGTGTGTTCAGTGCTGAGCCACTTTGCGCGGGTTTTTTATTATGCTGAAGAATGCACAAATTCCGGCAGTAAAAACTTAAAACCTAAAGAATGAAGACTCAAACAGCCAAAAACTCAAAACAATTGAACTCACTAGCATTAAAAAAATGTCAGTTCAGTCAGTAGAGTGCCTAAGAGGTCAGCTGCTGCTGCTAAGCTTTCGACTGTTTTGTCTTCGTTCTTAGTTTTTACTGCCGGAATTTGTGTGCATTCCTCAGCATAAGAGAAAAATCCGCACAGATTAGCTCAATGCTAACATAGTATTTGTTAACATTTTACATTGAATTAGTTAGAATACATTGCATTGAAATAGTTCATAACCTTTTCTTCAAAAGAATTGGCTAGTATGGTGATGGGGTTCATCAGAACAGCGGTTGCGGTGAATACCTGGTTGATGGGGGTGTTTGTAGATACTGCTCGCATCCTGTTGTTGAGGGCCATGATCGCATTAAACTTTACCATCCCACTTGGTGTTGCTGATGTGGATACCTGTGTCACAATTTTACGTGAATGTAACTTATTCATCAGGCGAATCCCTGGTATAATGTCAGCCAACGCGTGGAGCTGTAAGATCACCTCGTTGAGCAACATTTCCACATCCCCTGAAATACACAAATGAAAAAATATAATATTTTAGTTTACTGTATACTTTATAAAAAGATAACAATGATTATAATAATGTAAATGATGATGATCTTGCCTTTACGGTTAATCATGCCTATCTTTTTCCATAGAAAGCAACTTTCAACGGTGTTGTAGCCGGTTATATATTACCATTGTAGGGTCTGGTTGATGTTAACACACAATAAGCCAGATCGGTGGAGAATCGAAGAAGAGCAATCATGTAATGATTGACTCACATCTAAATAAAAGTTGCCCTTCTCGGTACAACTATCGCAGATCTGCAAGTTAAAACTTGCTGTTGCTACCGTAAAACCCATAACAATAAAACATAGAATTTTTACGATCTTCTCAACTCTAATTTTTTCCCTTTTACTTTAAATTGAAACCCCACAAAAATTTGAGTGACAGACAAATTGACTGATTAGTGTTTAAAAAGAGATTGGAATACTCCCTCCAGTGATCCAGTTATTTTATATGAACATTTTCCCACTTTGTTTTGGCAAGATTAATCATCATCAACATTAATTTGGATTTTACGAATGCCTTGCAAAAATGCAATATGCATGCATGTCAGTCTAACATAATGTTAAGTTGTTCTGGTAACACAAATTGATATGAATGAAACATTGTAAGAAAGTAGATAAAATGAATTGGTGGTCACTCGCAATCTGTAAATTTTACTCTTCGTCTATAAAAATGCAGTGATCCTAAGGTCATGAAACATTGTAACTTCATCTTATCTTTTCCCTTTTCCTTTCAAAATAAGCATCGTCAACAGTAATAATGAATTGGTTATCCTTTGATGGACTTTAATGAAAATTTCGATATTTTAATTGGGTTCATCAGAATTTAAATGTATGGCCAATTTTTAATCAGGAGATAATTGCTTCGATGTAATAAAATATCTAAAAGTTGTACGTAGTTAAAAATATATATGTATCCATCGTGTTGTGTGTTATAATGTTGCTATTCTATATTTAGATTTATCATAGTTTTACCTACCTAAGTCTGAAAATCTTTTTATCTATTGTTATTCTATAACAATCCCCAATTCTACCCTTTTTATCTTATGTTTTAATACGAAACAATCAGTCTACCTTTCTACCACCACACAACAACACAGTCTATGCAAGCACATAATTATCATCATACAATATCGTCAGAGGCTCGGAATATAGCCTTATCCAAGAATGCGCATGAACATCATATCATACTGCCCCTAGCAAAATAGCTCATCTTATAAAAAATGGAGAAACTGATTATGATGCAGAGGAAGTTGAGCTAGACTTTTATCTGGACAAAATGAAAATTCTCCAGATCAATTTGATCTTGACTAGGTAAACAAACAACTTTTTGAGCACGGTCTAGAATAGATAATCTGTAAAATGTGTAAAATTAATTATTTATATTCGGACACGGAGGAGTTGGCGAACAAGTCTAAGGAGTAAGTTTAATTGTACTAATAATTAGTAATTTTCGAACATTTAATAGTAAAAAGCTTTTATCACTTGGATACTTATTCATCCAAGCTTATTGCATAAATATGTTAAAGGAATTTTTAATAATTGAAGTTAAAGAATTCTGTAAAGAAATTGCAATTGACTCAGATTTTTCCAAGCAGTCATAGCAACAATCACAATTGGGATCCCTGATTGAGATGGAAGAAAGCCCAACTGTTGAAGGTGAACAGACTCTTTATTTTTAATTGCAATCTAAATTTGCCTCCAAGATAGGAGGTGCAAACTTGGACCTAGTGGATAGACAACTGATGGAGTAAAATGGGTAGACGGCATAGCTGAAGATCCGTTATTGGAAGTTGGGACCAGAGGAGTATCATTGTCTTCTGATGCAAGAGTTTGGAGAACGTAACGGCTACAGCAAAGAAGGCCTCTGTTAACTTTCTGCCCACTTTTTGTAATGACATCTTTGAAAATTTTCCTTCGAAAAAGTATTCCCATGCTTCAGGCCCAGCCAATTTAATGAAACAGCCCCACCATACTATACTCATCACAAAACGGAACGCCGCAGTCCAAAAAAGCCAGGTACAACCGCAATTATCGTCAGTAACTGAAAAATGCAAAGAAAATTGATTATTACATAATATCTTCATAACTTACCACAGTAAACAACAACTCATGAAAAATCATCACAAAAATCAGTCTTACTCTTGCTTAAACTTTTGCTTTGCTTTTGCTTTCTTCAGAAGTAGAGATGCTAGAGTGAATAGCTTGATAGTTCATGCATAACTAGACTTACAGATTTTATAGTTGGGAGACCCAAGAAGAATTCTAAAGATACGCTAATACTGCTTACTATAGAGGCACTGGAACTACATCAATTCGCGAAACTTCCATTGAATTACTTGTTGGAGACACCGATTTGGTTAACCAACTTAAAATGTAAATCTTAACTACTTTTGTAGTCATATTTTGTAAAATAAATGTTTACTAAAGAAAAAGAGTGTAGCAGATAATTAGAGCAGCAACTAATTTGTGAATTTATGTTCTCATAGGGAGCTGGATTTTACTTTAACAGTTCACTTAACGTTGACATCCAATTCCGGGAAACTAAAGATTGAAACTTAATTAGCAAATGGAGAAGATATTTTCGATGGGCTGATTAAGTTACAGGAGAGACTTCACCCCAACTCAATTGAATTGAAGCCATCTTAATCTGCAACTTAAATTAAAGATTTATTATATTGTACGTATTTTACTTTACAGCTTTTATCCTATGGAATTTATGAAAACCATGGTGAGGATGATGAACTTTGTCGCTTTTAAAATTGAGTACATTTTATTTTGCAATCAAATTACCTGTTAAGAGGTCAAATCCTCCTCATCGTCGGCATCCATGGCAGTAATGGCAATATACGAAGTTGGTAGAGGAAACTCTTACACTACCGCACTTTTACTGGATCCCTTATTGGCAATCCGTTGCTCCACTGCAGATATAATGGATTAACTCCACTGTACCGCCTGTTTAACTGCCTTCACTAAAGTGTCATTACTTGACTGCCCAGATATGGGGTTAACAGTTGAATAGTCGCTGGAGTTTGGCTGCATTATGCCAAAGTTGTATTGTTGCATGAACTGAAATGAACCCACAAAATTTCGTGGAGAAGGAGGCGCCGGCACTACCATCATCGCAGTTTGAGAGGATGAACCTACACCCACACTGCCAAATCCCTCAGGTAAGCGGGGTGGTGGAAGACAAGTGGAGACTCTTGGTTTTGTCCGTGATTGTTTCGATTTTTTAAATCGATTTTTTAAAAATCCCAATGAAAACAGAAGTACATAAGAATATATTATATGCATAAGTAGTGATGATGAGCTTTTAAAAAATAAGGCTTTACTATATTGTATTACCTGCTTTAACTTGGTGGTGCCATTATAAAGGCAATAACTTTTAATTGTTTAATTAATATATTCCAGAACAGAACAACAAAGCTCACTGCTCACCCACCACCCATGTACACAACTGCAAGCAATACAAAAATACAAAGTACGTGTTGTGTGTGTATATACACTTGTACATGTATTGCAGCGCACCAGTATTTTTATTTCGTGTTGGGTGGGTGCCGTCTACACAGTGCATTGTACGTGTAGTCGTCACATGCAACGGCACCAATTTAGGGTATATTTTTGTAAAAAAAAGATGGTATTTTTAACATCTATAGTAGGGTCACATAAATTTTAATTGTGGTTTGATATTGGTTCTGTTAAACAGGTATGCGAAAAAGTATCCCGAGAAGGTGATGGAGTCCCAGTAGTATACTTGCTGGTGTGAAAATCCTCGGGCTGTGATGGCGTTCCTATTACGAGTTTTGAAAACGTGCAACTGTGACTAAATGTATTTTAGGTCGAAGTTGAAAACTACAAATGGTGCTGCCCCCTATACGGAATACCCGACAGCCGATTTTTTTTTCATCCGAATACCCGAATTTTCCCCTTCATCCGAATGTCTTTTAAATACTCCCGAGCGCCTTTTTTGCATCATAATGCCTTTTATGTTTATTCAAGTGATAAATAATTTCATTCTTCTGCTTTTGTATCTTTTGTAATGTTTCATTCTTATGCTTTTGTAAGTGATGTTTTTAATTTCATTGAGGACATTTCACTTTCACCTTAGTCTATATTCTTAGATAGTGGAAGTAATTTTTCTCTGATAACTGTTAATTATTATTATTGTTAACGTTAAAATGTGCCAATGTCTTCCTGCCAAACCCAGGGGCTTAATACCAACACCAAAAGAAATACTACAAATGAGAGATAGTTGTGACATTTGACCTACAAATGTGAATGATTTTTATTGCCATTTCTTTGTTGTTTAGATGAATACAGAAATAAAATAAACTTACCAGATCAGGTCACGAGATCATTTGAAGAATTATCATTACATGAACAAAAGCGACTGCAAAATGTGTACTCATCCTATGAGCCAATTATGGCAGAAATTAGAGAAACCAATACTTTATCAATAGACAATTTTTAGATTGTACCATTGATGACTACTGCTGGAAAAATTTCAATTTGGAAATTTTTATGACGGCGTTACCTTCACACTTCAACCAAAACAAAAACGTCGATTTGATATACAGACAGCTTATTCATTTTGCAAGATGCAATGATAACTCTTTGTCTCTAAAGCTTGATCTCGAGAGCTGAGCTGATTACTGAATACATCACAGTACAACTACAACCAATTCTCTCTTAGTTTTACTGTGGTGCGTTATTTTAACTTAAAAGATTTGTGTACGCATCTGTACATTTATTTTGCCTGCTAAAAGGTAACTCGGTAAGTGAGGATGTAGATTGTCGTGCTGCGTATATTCATGTTGTTCTCTCCTTGTTATTTTCCCATTGAGCTGATTTACTGAATGCACCATAGTGAAACTAGGAGCGACATGCTTGTAGTTGTACTGTGATGTATTCAGTTATCAGATTAAAGAGTAAATAACAGGGAGCGAACAACATGAATATACACAACACGGCAATATACATCCTCACTTACCGAGTTACCTTTTTAGCAGGCAAGATAAATGTAAAGATGCATGTACAAATCTTTTAAGTTAAAAGAACGGGACAGCTCAGCAGCAAAATACACAGCACGTATCTAATCTGAATTGTAATTTTCTGCTCAGCTGTCACGTAAGCCTGACCTAAACAATCCCAGTATGATTTTTAATAAAACTGAACAAGAAATTGAACGACGTAACTTAGGACATGACCCAAAATGGTCCCATACTGACCCCAAATACCCCGTCATATGACCCCAGACATTACTTTACTTATTTTATTAAATTTTACTACTACGCAAACGTGTATATGTACTACTTGTACGTATTTATAACGTCTATGTTATTTCTATCACATATTGGTTAGGACAAATTGTTTCGTAATTCGCTACTCTTAACTTAATGGGCTCGGCATCTATCTCTTGGTTAGAGGTACCTTTATGCAAAGTTTAAACTTCCTAGTTCAGAGGAATAAGTCATTATTTCGAAACGAACATTTATACACACGACCTCTTCGGAAGAAATTGTAGATCTTTGTTATCATAACAAATTACAAAACAATCAAAAAATCTAAACTTAATAAATACACATATATAATTTAAAAGAAAGGAAAATTTGCTATTTTGCATCCTTCGGTGGTCCTGAACGCTGCATAGCCGGAACCGTCTGTCGACACATTGATGAGATCCTGGAGTCGGCTGTCGTCGTCTGGGTTCCTGTCCTGGATCTCAAAAACGTCGTCATTCCTTAACACCACCACACTATTGTTGGTGGTGTTGCAGGGAAAAATGGTGTGGTCCTCCAGAACTGCCAGGCCTCCAAATCTACGGTTGAAGATAGATCCGGTGAGGATGGGCATCCGATCCGAGATGACGTTCATACGGGCAAAAATGTGTTAGTGATGACGATTGTTTGCTGGTCCGAGATGTGGATTAAAATCCAGGGTTGTCATAGGCCAGTCTTGTGGTTCTTCTGAGAACAAGTCGTCCTTCAGAAATGGGAAGTGGTCCAGCAAGCTGGTCCTGGAACTGTCCGTCTCCAGAATAAAGGTGAGTCCGAGGTGGGGAGCGCTCCGAGACAGCAATAAAATTCCCGGCAATGGTTAAGGCCACGTCCCAAGGGTCCACAAAGTGTCCAATGGATGGTACAAGAGTTCCGAAACGGATAAGGCGGGTCCCGTCGTAGGGGTCCAAGATTTGGATCCGACGGTTGCCGAGGTCTACGACGATGATCTGGTCCCGAAATGCGTCGTACTGGATTCACTGGGAAGCAAGAACTGTCCAGTCTCCGTCCCAGGTCCTCCGAAAACGTAAAGCAGCTCCTGGTCTGTTCCGAACACCTTGATGTGGTGCAGCAATGTCTCCATGATGAGCGTCTGGTAGGTTCTGAAGTTGAGGGTGATGTCCCAGTGGAGGCTTTCGTCATCTGCGGCAGCTCCATGGGGTCCTTTTCCTTGATGGGCAGGTTCCAACATTGAGCAGCAGGTCGACACAACTGGCAGGTCCCTTGAATGTGCAGCAGACATCGTCAGCAGCAGCATGATGGTCTTCCTTCCAGTGGGATGGCTCTATCCTTCTTGGCAGCAATAGTAGTCCAGAATCTGAGAGAAATGACAGGTCCAAGAGGAGGTCCTCCTGGATGGTGGGCTGACTCCATGGGCCCTTGTCCAGCCCGGCGTCTATTCGGGGTTCCTCCACGTATCATTTAAAAGGCTGCAGTAGTTGTGGCGGTCCTCATCACGATGGTCATCCTTCCTCTCCTGTTCCTAATCTAATTTTTGCTCGCTATCACGTTTTCTCGTACCAATAAGACATTTACTATGCTTCAGTTAAAGAAGAGAGAAATTTTATTATTTTACCAAAATAAGTGTTCTCTAGAGAAATTTATGCATAAAAACCATAACTTTAAATTAAAAACATGATGTACTTAAGTAGCGGAACCTAAAGATCAAAACATGTTGGTTATTTTTGAACATGCTTTGGAGCTACACACGCTCTTCTGAAGCAGTTCTTACAAAGTGTTTGACCAGGATCAATTAGACTGGGATTTGCATCATTTACAATTTTGAACTTTTTTACAAAAATTAATTCATTCGCTTCTGCGGATCCATGTACCTTGAACGGATTGGAGCAGTGCACTTTACCATTTTTAGCAAAGCAATTCAAATTAAATTTTGGTACATCAGAAAAGGTGTATGAATGATATGCATGTCCTGCATTGAAAACATAACATAGCTCCAGTACTCATTTTCATCAGAAACGCATGTTTTTAAACGAGCACTTTTATGCGTAAACAATGAGGCCAAATTGAATATTTTTTATCAAGAAAACTGTCAACTTGTCATTCCGGACAAACAAAGGAGCTAATATTCAAATCAACAATTTAGGAAAACTGCACTCATTACACAGCTGATCAGGTAGGGTAAATTATGCTTCTAGGTCTTCTACTAATAATACATGCATGGAGCACTCACAAGGAGTGATAGTGTAAGTAAGGATGATGGGTAGACGAAAGCGAGCGGACAATGCCTTCTTTACAATGCCTGCCTCGGAACATAAATGCGAAGACTAAAGGCTTGACTAAGAAAAAGCTGAAGGCGACTTTTGAAGCTCCAGGAACCTTTGACGACAGCTCTGACTCAGAGCCTCGAGTGAACCCGAAAACATCCAACCCTATAGCTTGTCAGCAATTCGAATTCTTTTAAGAAAATAGTGCAATATGTTTGCACTACTCAATATGCAACTGCAATATGTTTGAAACAGTATAATGTTTTGTATCGTCGGCGATTAACATTTCCTATCTAGTGATTTTTAGATTAGTAAATATTTGTCGCGGACAGGATTCCACAAGCACTCCATCTCAATGACATGTGAGGATAGAATGTTTATAAAAGTTTTCGGGTCCTGTGTCGCTGTTCCTGAAGACGGTGGGGAGGAAATCGGAAATCCCCACTGGCGCGGATATCATAAGAATAACTGTAAATTCAAGAAAACGACCGACACTAAGTCTGGCAGTACCACTTTGTCCTGCTCATGATTGACGGGAGCAAGTTGCCAGAAAATCACTTCGTCAAAAACTTCTTTAAGCAAGGCGCCTTTTTCCACATTTACCGTGCTTCGGGATTACGTCCAGCAGATGTTAAAGTTTATGATGTTGTACTCCAAGGGTTAAGTGCTGGTACAAAATAAAAGCATAAATATTCCTAAAATAGTGCAAATGTGCAAAAATTGCTTGTTGATCTTTACTAAGATTGAACAATTGTCGCTTCAGAGGACGTATGGTCGAGAGAGCGTTTACAAAAAATTGTAGAATTTCAATTTACAAAATAGAATTCAAACGGATATATTTTTTAGACCCATCATAGCCTTTCGTGTATACTATAGCAATACAAGCATAATATGTTGCCTTTGTGTTAAGCAATGTTTCTGACATATGGGTAATTCATCCGCTTTGAATTACGTAAGAATGACAATTTATATTTTTAAATGTGTAGTAAATCCTCCCTCCTCTGGTTATTAGGATATAGGTTTTAGAAACAGGACTGTATTGTATTCGAAGTAGCTCTAGATAAAAATTAGTTTTCAGTATTTCAGTGTTGTGCTTGATGGTGCCACTGTTTATGCAAGCCCACTAGTACTAACAAGATCACCACTAGCAGAACTTGTAGTTCGGATACATGACAAAAGACAAAAGAGGCGTGAATTGAGCCTGAATCTTAATTAAATCAAGATTCTAGGTGGAAATCGTCTTCTCTGATTAAATAATCCATGGTCAATTACTGAATACATTAATATACATCCTTCAACGTTATTGCGCTAATTTTTATACATGTTATTTGATTCTGGAATAAATTTGATGGAAAATTATGTATCAATGATGGTAATTGGAATTCCAACATTGGAAGTACTTCCAAAACCTTAGATAACGGGGAAGCTGAAAACACGGTTTCGTATCGTTCCCTTAATGTTGAAACTTTAGAAACTGGTAGGAATGTTAATTTTTACACGGCATTTGTCAGATAAAGTAGAAACTTTCTCTTCTGCTGTCCTTTTGGCTATACCCTACATATATAGACACGCTACGTGTCTATATAGACACTTTTTTACGTGTCTATATAGACACGTGGTACTAGACTGTGCTAGTACTCTATTTTACTGCTGAAACAGAAATAACATTATAACGATACAGAAAGGAAGCCGGTTTGTTATCTCTCTTTAATTTATACATATGCAGGCCTTAACCATTAATTTATTTAGATGGTAACTGCATTCCATCAAGAGTATAGAAGCACATCTAGTCAAACCGTGCTGTAGTAACTGTTATTTTTTTATCGCTGTTCCAATCTATCACGTAAAGGAGACTTTAGCGAGGATCGGATGAATGAACTTGCGAAAAACTCGGATGGAGAAATTCAAGTTTATTATCAATTTATACAATTTAAAATTTGTAATTTAATTTATGCTTGAATTATATCCCAGATAACTCTATAAGTTTAATATTTATTTTTCATCAGTGTACCAGAGGAAAAAGCCATGATGCCTTCTTCTCGAACAGCTTGTCAAGTTGAGGAAACGCCAAAAGAACATTTAGAATATCAACGTTTTCATCCAAAATTTTCAATCACATCTAATTCAAAAAACATTAAAATAGGATAAATAGTAATTTGACATTTGATACGTCTCTTGTATTTCATTTAGACGAGAAA
>JAQFXM010003398.1:0-20424 GCA_034693345.1 Entomobrya multifasciata | reverse complement strand
AAATTTTTTTACTATCGATTCTCATACAGGATCAAAAGCTGATCACGTTGGAATCATTTTTGGACCCCAATGACCCCCTGACCCGAGCTACAGGGGTTCAAAGGTCGCATGCATTTTAAATGGCAAATTTTTTTATCGATTCTCATACAGGATCAAAAGCTGATCACATTGGAATCATTTTTGGACCCCACTGACCTCCCTGACCCGAGATACAGGGGTTCAAAGGTCACATGCATTTTAAATGGCAAAATTTTTTACTGTCGATTCTCATACAGGATCAAAAGCTGATCACATTGGAATCATTTTTGGACCCCACTGACCCCTCGAACCCGAGATAAAGAGGTTCAAATGTCACATGCATTTTAAATGGCACGCATACATAGGTTAAACGTGCATATACGTACTTAAATTACCATAAACGTATATATGCATTGCAAACACCATATTCATCTAATCATACACCGCTTTCGGTAGTTTCTTTTCAGAATTTACATTCTTCTAGTTGTGTATTGGGGTAATGTGAACTGGGATGGAACAAAGTTTGAGAAGAAATGAGGAAGGATGGAGAATAGTTTCAGATTTAAAATAAGTTCTTTTAGCGCATTTGGATTGAATAATGAGGAAGTAGACTAAATAAATAATTCATTCGATTAGTTAATGTATTTAAGTTTATCTATAACAATATGTTTCAAACAAGCATTTGAAACTGCGCATTTTATGATGACTAACTAAGCTGTGTAAGAGAAGGTTCTGACTTTTTCGTATATGTAGTTTTCTTAGTCGATATGATATGAAATGAATAAACTTACATAAGTAAACTATCATTCTCAGCACACAAAGGTCTGAAAAGTGTGAGGTGATGAATAAGAAAAAGAATTATTTCTCTGAGATCTTTCTGGGAAGATTGTGAGTTGATCTAAAAAGTTGTGACGTGATTTCAAGATGAATAGAAAATGAGACATAAATTAGAATAAATTTGGAGCGGATATGACACTATGACACAAACATCCCATAAATATATTAATTGAATGTAAATAAATCATTTCCCGTTACATTGCTTTGGAAGCTGCATAAATTTAAACAGAAATCTTATTTTAATCAGAGTCTCATCTCTTTTTTTAAAGAGAGTCCATTTTCAATTCTGGTATTTGTAATCTCGTTATATTTTTAGATTTGTTTATCGTTAGTTGCTGTTGCTAGTTGTTTATTAATTACACACATAGGATATTGCTATAATTAACCATTATATGAAGTTGTAACAAAATATCAAAAGTTCAAAATCCGTTGCATGCAAACGACAGCTCAGGTGTTACTGTAAATACAATTACGTCGCATGTATCTAGTATTTATGCCTGCGAATGACGCATGCCATTAAATCAACGAATGCCCGTTAATCCAGTTTACTGTGTGCAGAGACGCAGGTATGATTTTGTTAGGAATCTGAACGCATTCCTTCATCGGAATTCCAAGCATTATGTTTGCATAATGCACCCAATTATTTGACATTTAGTTCCAATTTTGCGACAACAGCTATGTGATTGTTTTACTTCCAAGTTGGAGGAAACTGATGAAGACAGGAATTTATATTTACGCTTAGCCACATTCAACATTCTGGAGCACCAAGACTATTTGGTATATGGCACATAAACAAAAGTGAACATTTTTGGCATCACCACCTCATCATCATCCCAAAAAAAATATGAGTTTTATTAATGTAACATTTCTCTGTACTTTTATTTCTATACATTGATATACAGTATATATGAACCATAAATTCATGTACTCTTTTTTTTATCCAGTTATGAAATAATAGGATATTTTTTGATAAGAAACTTCTTGGGGACCAGTTTACTTGTGTCCTCTTTGCTACTCAGGTTGTGGGTTGGTGAATAATTTTTGTCCAAGTTTGGCTTACTAACTTGGAGAATTAAATTTTTAAAAAATCGAGTGGTTAAAACACAAGCATGCCTTTTTATCAGGAAGGAAAACGGGTAATTTGTAATTTTTATTATTAGGAAGTTTTAATATTATATTTAATTTAAAGTTATTAAGATTTATGTATGTATTTTTTAATTGAAAATCAGGGAACCGTGATTGGGCCCTCAGCCTTTGATCCAGATGAGCCAGCGAGAGTGCTTTTTGAGGGGATGAAGGGCCTTGGTACTGATGAACAAGCGGTGTTGGAGGTGATAGCTAGTCACACAAATGCACAACGGCAGCAGATCAAGTTCAAGTATGATGTCTTGTACAGGAAGGACCTGGTCAAGGAATTGGATTCCGAGTTGGGTGGACATTTTTCTAAAATTGTGCTCGCACTCATGGCCGAACCAGAAGAGTATATTCTCAAAAATCTCAATTTCTGTTTCTCTGTAAGAAAAATGATTTAAAAAAAGTTAACGTTCAAAAAAATCACTTGAAATATAAATCAGGTTAAAATGATTTTTACAGAAATCTCGCGGAGGAAAGCTTTTCAAACGATTTCAAAAGTTAACTGGGAAAAAAGGACTGGCTCCGGAAGCGTATTTGGCTATTGGAATACTTTGGACGAGACCCAATAGGGAGCTCAAGCAGATAAAGGAAGCATACTTTAAAAGTAAAGAAAAAACTATTATGGCTGTTTACGTTTAAATTAGGTATTAACTTTTAATTAATTTAATTACGGTACAGTTTACGGGAATAAAATGGACAAGGAATTGGGTGATGAATTTGGTGAAGAGATTCGCATGCTTTTGGTAAACATGATGAGCGGAGGTCGAGACGAGAGCAAAACAATTGATGATGAAAAAGTTCGAGAAGATGTTTGGGAGTTGAGGGAGTCAGACAGTCAAGCGGAAGTGATTCAAATGTTTTTCAACTTAAGAGGCTTCGAGCACCTCAAACAAATCTTTGATGCGTACAAGGAGCTTACTGGAAATGAAATTGAAGAGCTTGTTGAGTCTGTAGAGATGGATGGTAATTTGAAGGAGGCTTATCTCGCCATGATTAAAATGCTCCGAGATAAGACCGAGTTTTATGCGGATAGGTTGAAGGAAGCAATTGAGGGGGCGGGGACGGATGATGATATGCTTATTAGTGTGGTGGTAATGAGGTCGGAAATTGATTTGGTGGATATTATAAGGGCTTACGAAAGCAAGTACGCGCACACACTTCAGCAAGATGTTGCGAGTGACACGAGTGGGGACTACAAGAGGATCTTGGAATTGTTACTGGTGATTCCAGAGGGGATGGAGGAGGCTCCAGAGGAGGAGGAAGAGGAGACGGGGGGAGGAGGTGGTGGTAAGGTCACTGCGGAGGAGATGGGGGTTGGTACGTCAACAGAGCCTTTGGAGGATTTGCTTGCGGCTATTGAAGATGCTGAGGAGAAGGAGAAGGCAGACACGGAGGAGACCAAGGAGGCGGAGGAGGATGAGGAAAGCTAGTTAGGATGTAATTTGAGTTATAAAAATATTAATAGCCATATGATGGTGTTAATTAAAGTGAACAGCTTGTAGTTAAATACATAATGTGTAGCATGGGAAAAATGTAGTTCAAGAAGTTATTCATGTAGATGTGATGTAAGATGTAAGAAGATAAAAATTGGAAATAAAAATGAAATTTTTTTTGGGATAGCGAAGATAAATTTGGAATTATTATTTTAATTGGTTCATTAAAAGTTTGTTCATTCAAATTTAATTATGGAAGGACTAAAACGTAAGCGAAAGATGTCCAATGTCGGTCGGTGGACATCTGCACAGTATCTATGAAATAGGTAGGTGTGAATTGTGAACACCTCGACGAGCTATGAAATCAAGCTGTGCACATCAGCACAAGCTGTGTACACAAAAATCGGACTGTGCACATCTATGAAATTGGTCAGTGGACAGTGGACAGCTGCACACAAGCAAGCAATCCAACAGCGACGCGACGCCTCGTCTAGCACAACAAAGCATTCATCCACTCGAATCCACTTGATTAATTTGAACAAAGAGTAAAAACGCGCGAATTATACTTTGAAAATTTTGCTGACTGGAAACAAAGCTTTTTTGGTAAATAAACAAAAGATATGCAAATGAAACGTCAAGCAAGGCAGGAGGGTGGTGGAAAGGAAGGAAACGGGGTCAGACCGGACAGAACAATGAGGACCGCTTATCAGTGCGGTTGAGGTTGGCGGTGCGGTGGTCGATTGGTTTACCTTGTTTTTGTGATTTACATTTTATTGCTTTGATTTAATTGTTTTAGTTTTTTACGTTGTTTTGTCCGGTCGATCCACTGCACTCTGCACTGTTACCAGTTTATGTTTAGTTAATAGATTTACTAATAGCTTATCATTTTTAGTATTCGGTTAGTCCGTGTGATTTGTAACGTTGTGCTAGTCAGTTAAAATTAACTACCGGTATTAGAACCATGCGATTGGTACATTTACAACCGTCTTTGTTTTCAATCTTCAAGTAGTTATTTGTTCAAAATAAACGCTAGTTTGTTAGCAGTACTTGCTTTACTTGAACTTAATTGTTGACTTCGAAAGGTATGTTTTGAATAACAATAAGCTGATTTTTAACTAGTTGTGATTATTGATTAATAATCAATACATGATAATTGGTTATGAATTTTTGGCGATGATAAATGCATTTTACTCAAAGTTTTATTTGCATATTTAATTGTTTGGTTTCATGTAGTTGCTTTGAGCTTGAATTGAAAATGGATAAGTCCCCCTATTCAGACAGTGATTCAGATGAGGATAAACCCAGTATTGCCACCAAAAGAAGACGACTTTATTGGTTTGAAGAAAGTGATGAGGAGGAGGAACCGGAGCAGAATCTGGAGAATCCAAATTTGGCTAGGGAAGATGATGACGTTTTATCTGATGATTCTAACGCAAGTGCTAAAACAGAGGTGATTGCTGATACTGACGATTTAATTGTGGATGCTGATGTTGGTGCAGCCGACGGAGACTTGAATAACTTTGTCAACAGCAAAGACCGATCAGAAAGACGAGGTGGTGATGATGATGAAGAGGATGAACTTTTATCCATTAATTCTGATGAAGAAAATAACTACCAACAGCAGCAGGTAGAAGAGGTGCAATATTTTGACAGTGATGAAACCAACTTTGAAGGTACCCAATCTCTATTGCCATCACTTGAACATGAACCGGGAACTAGCTCTTCCTTCTTCCCATCTACCTCATCTACCAGAAACATAAGCACCAGGGAGGGGATTCTAGAAACACTAGAAGCGATAGAAGTAGAGGATGAAAAAGCATCAGCATCGTCCTCAAGCACCAACTTTGAACCTTCTTCGTCGTCATCATCATCCGCAGACTTTGGGAGTGATAGCGACTTTAAAGTTTCCAGAAATCAGCGTAAGAAGGTTCTTACGCAAAGTGCTCCGATCCCTCAAAGCCCTGTTAAGTTCGAAACCGTCGAAACCATTTCAGATGAGGACGATGATGATTTTGACCCGTTGATACCTGTACCATGGCGACATCGAGAACCACCTCCGCTTACAGCAGAGCCTCGATGGATCAATGCAGACAGCTCAGATTTAGATGCGGATACTCCTCCTCCAGTCTACAATCCAGCAGCAGCAAGTAAGGCAGACTGGATGGGAGACGTGCAACGAACTGTGCACATGATGGACGAAACCATCAAAGGAATGCCATTACCAGATGATGAAGATAATGAAGACATCAAACTGCCTCCGGGACTGGTGGAATTGTATCCTCATCAGAAATACGCACTGCGGTGGATGAACTGGAGAGAACTTCAGTTTCCTGGAGGGGGTATTCTGGCTGATGAAATGGGTCTTGGCAAAACCATAGAAGTAATTGCATTGATAATGAAGTCCATGTGGGATGCCGGTGTAAGAGCTGGGACTCATGGGGGTGGGGCTGGGGGAAAGAAGCAGCCGATGGTCACGAATGAAGAAGCTGGTCCGCGTTGTGTTCCATCACGCAGCACGCTGGTTGTTTGCCCCCTGGGATGTATTCCTCAGTGGTGTAGAGAAATGGAGACTAAAGGGAAGGACCTACGCGTCCACGTTTACCACGGCGCGAAGAAACTTACGTCTGCCGTGGAGATTTCCAAGTTTGACGTTGTGGTGACCACATACCAAACCATTGCTCATGAGATCCCGAAGCCTTCAGAGCAGCAGCAGCATCGAAGGTGCCGAAGTCCTTTGAAGCGAGTTTACTGGGTACGCATAGTGTTGGATGAAGCTCATCAGATTCGGAACCCAAAGACAAACGCTGCTCAAGCCCTTTTTCAGCTGGAGGCTCGTCACCGCTGGGCCGTTACCGGTACTCCTATTCACAACCGTCCAGAGGACTTTTACTCCATGTGTACGTTCTTGCGGTTGGAACCATTTAATGATCGCGCAGTGTGGGACTTTTGGATTGGCTTGAAGACAGTGAAGCGAGGGGCGGAAGAACGGTTGCACGTCCTAGGGAAAGCTTTAATTCTGCGAAGGACCAAGGAAGAGGTCGGCTTAATCGGTGCTGAGGGTGGGGGTGGTGATGGGGAGCGCAAGGTTCAAGTGATACCCCCGAAATGTGTGGAAGTGATCAATATTGAGCTGAAGTATGAGGAGCGTCAAATTTACGACATGCTGATGGACTACGCGCAGAGCATTCTCAAGAAATTTTTAAGTCAGAGGGAACAGCGGGAGCATGGGTTACGTCTTGGGGGGTTAATTTATGCTGCAGACCGGGTGCAAGAGAGACGGGAAGAGTGTCCAGATGACATCAAGTTTTCCCACATTTTCGCTTTGCTCACCAGACTGAGGCAGTGTGCTGTGCTTCCTCATCTTATCGAAACTATGCTGGATCGCGAGGAGATTGGGGAGGATGAGAAGTTTGATGAACTCAAGCCAGAGCACATTGTGAGCAAAATCAACCCAGTTTTTGACAAGCTTTACTTATCATCCAAGTTCGAGAAGGTACATATGTCAGCATTGCTTTACAATACCATACTTTATGAAACATCAACGTTAAAATGATTACCAGAATTTTTAACATAAAATTGTATTGATATTATAGATTATCCAGGACGTGGATCAACTCCGTGCTAACGCCACAAACTCAGGAGAGCCCATGGACAAGGTGATAATTGTGTCGTCGTGGACCAGCACACTTGACATCCTTTACGAGCACCTGCGCAACAAGAACTACAGCTGTGTCTTCATTACTGGTCGAGATGACATGCATCTTCGCATGCAAAATATGGATAGTTTCAACAAGAACAAGTGGCGCCCTCAAATTTTATTGCTGTCCTTGATGGCTGGAGGTGTTGGTCTCAATTTAATTGGAGCGAATCACGTATTTTTTGTGGAGCCCCACTGGAACCCTCAACATGAACTTCAAGCGCAGGATCGTGTCCATCGGTTTGGTCAAACAAAAGATGTCCATATTCGTCGGTGAGTAAAAAAGTGATCTATTAGAAATGTGAGTGAAGTGTAATAATAAAACAAGAAAAGCAATTAATTCAATTATTTCTTCACAGTTACATCACTGAAGATACGATTGAAAGCCGAATTATGGAGTTGCAGAAGCAGAAAAAGGAGCTTGCTGACGGATTGTTAAGTAACAGCAAAAGAAGCAGGGGTGCCGGAATCAGTTTGGAGCAGATGAAGCGTCTTTTCGAGATTTAAATCGCAATATAGAATTTATGTGATTCATCGAAAATCGATGTTTATTTGTTAATTTGTTTATAGTCCAACATTTAGTCATTTATTATTCATTGTAGGCTGATTAAGTCTATACGCAGTATTTTTTAGCACAAAAGCTGATCGAATGTAGTTGTTAATTTGTATAGTAAACTAGTTTTAAAATGTAAATTGTTTGAGTTTTCTGTTTTATAGTAATTTAAGGATTTTTCATCCAACATTTTTGATGCTCTCGAAATATTCTTACGCTTACACTCTTGAAAACAAAGATGAATTACATTGCATTGTAGGCTTTTTGTAGTGTTAGTGTTGCATAAACTGGTTACCTTTTTTAACATTTCCAATCTACACTCATAGAACCAGAACCATCAACCATGCATTTTGTAGGACTGTGTTTTTACTGTACATGCTTGCGTAAACGTAATGAATGGATAGGAAATGGTATCAGTCAGCGTATCTACGAGAAAGCATTTCATCCACTGTACACAGCTGGTTAGAAATGAAAATCAAAAGGAACTACCCTAGGTGTATTACTTTTAGTACATACTGTCACTCCATAAAAAATATTAGTTTTCTTGGCCAATCAAGTTAGTTTGTGATGTGTCTTTAGTCTTTACTAAACTGTCCTCGATTGAAATTAGTTAATGTTTCAAAATTTATTTGAACACTGCTTTTGAAAACGCAGCAATTATGAACACGTGGGAAGGTGTATCGTCAGTGGACCCCACTACCTCTGACGAAGAGGCTCCTTTAGTGCTAAATTTTCAGAACCATTGTCTTTTGTGTCTTCAACATGAAGATCCAGCGGTACTCCGACAAATTGCTGATGAGAATCCCAAAGGTCTGCTTGATTTTCAGCCAATAATGAGCTACTTGAGTGGCACTTTGAATAATGCTGCTGAGAAGGGGAAGGACGGCGAAGGGGGAAATACGCAAGAGCAGTACTATCCAGTGACGAAAAATCTTCCTCCACTTTGTAAACTTTGTTATGACATCCTTGCAGAGCTTCATATATTCCACTGCGAGCTGATGGAACTTCAAAGGAAGATTCAGAACCAGACTGAGGCAGCCAGGAGAATTGTAAGGGGGACTATGAGGAAAAGGGGTGGGATGCGGGCAGAGTTTTTTAATAGATTGAAAATAGCGGGTATTCCCAAAGGGGATGTGGAGGTGATGGAGATGTTTATTGGCAATTTTCATGATTTAATTGTGGAAGGTATATTTTTTTAAGATTAAGCACAAGTTATGATTATTTTTGAAATTGCATTTATCTTAATCTTAAATATTGGCTTTTTTAGCTGACCAGAAAGCAGTGTTGCCTCAATTGATCCCACCGTCCTCGTCCCAAAGTCCAAGTACAATGCAACCTTACCTTGTTGAGTTTGTGGAACCAATGGATTCAACCACCACCAGTGCCTTATCTCCCCCAATCAGGATTTCTGCACCTTTTCAAGTGGTTTCGTCCTCGTCTACGTCTGCTGCGCCATCATCCTCACATAAGCATGTTCTTTTAGTTGATGAAGAAAATCCTGAGGTTCCTTATGAATATGAAGGAGATGAGGAGACTGAGGAACGCCATGTTGATGAGCTGGAGGAGGATGAGGATGACGTGGTGATAGTTGAGAATGAAGATGAGGATAAATCTGACAAGCTGGCTGCAGAGGTGGTTGATGTGCTGGACGAAGAAGATTACGATCATTCAAACGAGCTGGAAGATGAGTCTGATGAGGAAATGGACTTGGAATACTGGAAGAGCATGTTATCTTCCTCACTTATCATTGAGCAAGTGGAGGGTGATGGCGGAGATGAAGAGCAGAGGATGGATGAAAACGTACAAGTAATTCAAGTCCGAAAGGCCCATCGAAAAAGTCAAGTGAAGAGTCGTGAGGTGATTCCCCAACCTATCGTTTTGTCTGTTATGAGCGGTTCCAGTAGTCCCTCAGGTGAAGTATCGCCGATATCGCCATTGTCATCCTTTCCAACTTTGAAGCAGAGGCCTCCTCCTCCCATCACCACCACAAATTCTTCAAGGGTTCGTTTTAAGTGCAGATATTGTGATAAGAGTTATCAGGCTGTACAGAGATTAAGATATCATGAGCAGGAGCATTTACCTGGGGGTCGGCCGAAACCATTCGTGTGCGGGCAGTGTCAAAAAGCATTTTCTACGAGGAAACTGCTTGAGCAACATGAAAGGGTGCATACTGGTTAGATTAATACTAAAGAAAACTTATCTAATTTTTTAAAGATAAACATACGAGGTCATTGACGTTTAATGTTTCTTGTCTTATTTTAGGTGAAAGACCATGCGTGTGTGAAATTTGTGGAGACAGGTTTCGTCAGAGCTCCACCTTGTACCGTCACAGAATGGCACACAAAAGGCAGCAACAACGTTTGGCTATCATGCGTGGTGGCACTGGCACACCACCTCGAGCCGCATTTTTCAGGGAAAATAGCGAATAAGAATAGCGTTTTCAATCATGTAATTAGTGTGCTAGTCCTTTTGTGTAGTTAATTTACTGATTATTCCAAACACGAGAAAAAAGGGACCATCACATATCATCAAATTTATATCATGGATTTTTCATCTGTTAAATATTTTTTACTAATTTTGACTTTGTTTTAATTAACTGTTTCATAATCTGTCTGACTAAGTCGTAACGAAATAATAAACCGAAAAGTTTACTGTTTAAAAATCTTGCCAGAATGATTAAGTTCATTTTCATGCATGCAAGCAAATAAGAAACGCAAACAATGCAATCAATGCAATGTGCAAAGTGCAAAAATATCACATGTGCTTGTAATAAAGCAGCTGACTGAACTGCAACTGGCATGAAAACAAAAACAGCACATGCATCAAATCCGCATCCGTCAGTACATCAACAATTTTAATTAAGCTGCATTTTAATTAATATCTTTAACTTTTAAAACAATGTGAACGAAAAAGTTCTGATTAGTTTATAATATTTTGTTAGAGAAATAGAGGGACAAGTGGTTTCTTGATAGATGATGAAATTAGCCCTCGAGATTTCGTTCGTTGCCAATGTCAATAAATTCTTAGGATAACTAATCCAACAAAATAATTTAATTTCTAGTCAGCTTAGTCAACGGTGTACAATACATTTTGTATTGTATATCGTGCATAAATCCAATTACTTAATGATCATTTCATGTTTAACATTTCGTGGTAGTGGTAGTGTACACCTTCTTCTTCCCAAATTATCAAGTACAAAATGTTATCACAGTTTTTCCGCATCAGTTCTGAAAAGAAGACATCATCATCTTCAACAGCTAACCTTACCGTTACTGTACTCCAGTTATAAAGCGCCTACCTCTATACCTCATAAGGACCTACTGCTGAAAGTCAAAAGAATAATACGTTTTCCGACACCCCTCCACTACTCCACTTCAGCGATGCCACCCACAACGCCAACGCCTCCAAACTTGGAGACTGTCAAGAAAAGAGTTGATGAATTGATTGGAGCAAATCAAGTAGTCATCTTCAGCAAGACATATTGTCCATTTTGCACAAAGGTTGTTGACTTTATCACAACTCTATATAGGTATTACCCATTAATTTTTAAGATTTGACTGGCAACTAATTTTCGCTTTATTCTGATTGGTTTTCAGGTGAAAAAACTATTCTCCGATTTGAAATTCAAATTCCATGCTGTCGAGTTGGACACCAAGAGCCCGGGTAAGCAACAGCAAAGCTAACTATAACTATTTGGTTGGATATTGACTTTTTGGTTAATTTATCATGTTATCATTAATATATTTTCCACAGAGGAATGCGCTTTGTGGGAAAGTGCTCTGCAGTCCAAGTCCAACCAACGAACATTCCCAAACGTGTTTATCAAAGGCCAGCACATTGGAGGCTGTGACGACACATTCAAAATGCACAATCAGAAAAAGTTGCTACCTCTGCTTGAAGGGAGACCAGGACCAGACGAGAAGCCCTCGCATTCGTTTGACTATGACTTGGTGGTCATTGGAGGTGGGTCAGGTGGACTGGCTGCTTCCAAGGCTGCAGGACAAATGGGGAAGAAAGTGGCCGTCTGTGATTACGTCAATCCCACCCCATCGGGTACTGAATGGGGTCTTGGAGGAACTTGTGTGAATGTTGGCTGTATTCCCAAAAAATTAATGCATCAAGCTGCTCTTCTTGGACAAGCTGTTAAAGAGGATGCTCCTGCCTTTGGCTGGGAATTGGGTGGCAACAGTGTTCCTCAACATAAATGGGATACTTTAGTGGAGAACATTCAAATGTACATCAAGTCGTTAAACTGGGGATACCGTGTTCAGTTGAGAGATGCTTCAGTCACTTATCTCAATGAGTATGCCAAATTTATAGACGCACACACTATCGAAACTACTAACAAAAAGGGAGTCAAGCAGACAATCAGCGCTGACAAATTTCTTGTTGCTGTTGGTGGCCGTCCGAAGTACCCTGATAATGTTCCTGGGGCTCTGGAGCATGCCATTACTTCAGATGATATATTCTCCCTGTCTTATCACCCGGGCAAGGTGCTGTGCATTGGGGCTTCCTACATTGCGCTGGAATGTGCTGGATTTTTGGCTGGTCTGGGAATCCAAACGGATGTGATGGTTCGGTCTATTTTGCTTAGAGGGTTTGACCAGCAAGTTGCTGAATTGATTGGAAGTCATATGGAGAGTCATGGGATCAAGTTTCATAGAGGCTGGGTTCCAACGGAAATTATTAAAGTGGAGGAGGGAACTCCTCCCAAATTGATTGTAAAAGCCAAAAGGACGTCAAGTGGAGGGGGAGAGGACGAAAACATGGTGGTTGAAGTGAATACTGTACTTTTGGCGGTTGGGAGAGAAGCTTGCACAAAAGCTCTCAACTTGGAAAACGCCGGTGTTGAGTACGCAAAATCATCTGGGAAAATTTTGACGAATGAGCAAGATCAGACCTCAGCACCTAATATTTATGCGGTTGGAGATGTAGCCGAGGGGAGGCCAGAGTTGACACCGGTGGCCATCCAAGCAGGTGTGCTTGTTGCGAAAAGACTGTTTGAAGACTCCAAGGTACTCACAGACTATGACAAAATCCCGACCACTGTGTTCACCCCACTGGAATATGGATGTGTGGGTCTTGCGGAAGAGGAAGCGATTAAAAGATTTGGAAGCGATGATGTTGAGGTGTACCATTCAAACTTTACTCCGCTTGAGGCGACTCTAGCAAAACGGGATGAGAATAAGTCGTATTGCAAACTTGTTTGTGTCAAATCTCAACACGTAAGTAATTTTTATCTCCCTCCCTAAAACCTTTACCTATTTTTTTGCAATTTAATGTTTGGTTTGTTTACAGGAGCGCGTGGTGGGATTCCACTACTTGGGTCCAAATGCTGGCGAGGTTACGCAGGGATTTGCGTTGGGCATGAAATTAGGTGCTACAAAATTGGACTTTGATGGAACCATTGGCATTCACCCGACTACTGCGGAAACGTTTACCACTCTTGGAATTACTAAGGCTTCTGGTTTAAGTGCGCTCAAGACCGGTTGCTGAGGATAGTGAGGGTGCTTGTTATTGGTTACATAACGGCACATATCAAAAAAAAATCATTTCATCACCCGGTTTCTTTGAAAGTAATGTTTGTGAGGAGGATGCTCTCACTTGTGATCACGCTACATTAAACTCTTCTTATAAAGAGCGTGGAGTGTGGGATTTTATATTATTTTCTGGATGCGGGGAAATGATGTCTGCAGACTTTACCAAATATTACCAACTTTAGTTAATTATTGGCAAAGCTTTTTTGAAAATATGTAATGAAAAATAAAATTACAGTTTAATTTTAACTTTTTTATTTTAGATTATGCCACATATGTTTCATTGTCATATAGTTTAAAGAATTTTTTCAAGTTCAACTTTACCAACATAACACAGAGCACGACGTCATGAACCTAGGTGCATGTAGTCTTAGTCTATGCTTTTCCAAGAAATATTGCATTGACGCCGTGCTGACATGCAACCACAAACTATGCGACAACAAAAACAAAGCCAGTAACTTTAAATTGGAGAATGTAGTAAGCCGGTGGCATATTTACTTAATCAACTTAAACTATATTATGTTTGTAAATGGATGATAACATTTCATCGTTAAATCTGGTCATGAAATAGTGTAAGTTTAATTTTCAAATTATTCTTCAAATTCTTAAAGTTTTCTTGTTTTTTCATTGTTGTTTTACTTGCATGTATGTTTGTGAACTGGCCGTATCCCTATAAGGAATCAATTTTTTCCTGGTCTTTGGTTTCCAGAACTAGATCATCACGGTGGTTGAAAATTCCTTTAATCTAAAAACCCAAGTCATAGTATTTTAAATGCGGATTTTTAACCGGATTCGCAATACACCTTCAAATTTCCCTGTTTCCGACGATACTTAAAATTATGTATAAATGAAACATTTTTGGTTTTCTTGTTTGATAAAACGGATGGCTTTTTGCAACTAGTTCTTTGAGATGAATAGAAAAGCGCTGCAAATGCTCACAATTCGCTAAGTTGCCGCCATGTCCTATTTTCTTGTAAAGAATCAGGGTACCCTATTTTAAACTTCATTCATGTACGCCTATTTTAAGTTCCTATGTAAAAGTTGTTCAGGATACTAAATACTATCGATTGGTATATAATTTATTTCAAAAATATCAATGTCGGTCGTTGTATATTATATATATACCCATTAGACTTCGAAGCCAGATATTTTAGAGCTGGATTTTTTCTGCATGCGTTTTCGACCTTTCGTCCATACTGTAATAAATTAAGTGTTCTTGTGGCCTTATTTCCTTTCCAAGAGTTTTCCCCATGTGAATATTTAAAGAAATCTTTTGAAGATTTTATGTCCTTCGAGTTTTAACGTCTTGACAGTGTTGAGTCATGACTATGACACAGTAACCGGATGTTCAAAAACAGTTAACTGTACTGTACTGTAATATCTCGATAAAAGTACTTCATAATGTACTCTTTCTAAAAAGTTTGATTTGGAGAAAGAGACTTTGATGATGAAAATGTTCTATTTTATACCGACTATTTCTCAAAATCTACAGTATACCAATTGCTGGAAATGGAAAAAGATGGTTATAATGTCTCCTCTGTCTTCCTATCGCTCGTGAAACGAAGCTCACATTCTGGTTTGTTTTATTTCCGGTTTATTACGCCGCTGAAAGCGAAGCTCAGCAAGTATTGACTTTATCATGTTTGTCTGTCTGTCCGTCTGTCCGTCCGTCTGTCCGTCTGTGAACACGATAACTCATGAACGCGTTGACCGATTTCGCTCAAATTTGGCATGTGGGTCACTATGGTCAAGGGCAAGAACCGTATTGATTTTCAGCCCCCAGGGTCAACCCCCAAGGTCAAAGGTCAAAGTCGAAAATTGTCAACGTAGACAGTGTACATTGTAATAGCTCAATCGAAAGCCCTCGTCAAGTAGACGAAGAATCATTTGACAGTATAGGTCAATGTGACCTCGTTGGGTCAGAAATCGGGGTCAAAGGTTGCAATGTCGAGACATATGCCGTGTGACATATCGTTCGAAAGCATTTTTCATTGACAACATCATTGTTCATCTCTGCCATTTTTTGCAATATTATCATCGCAGCGGCGTCATTATGGTCGCTATTACAGCGGGTTTATTGATATAGATAGTGTTGCTAGTTTCAAGTGTAAGCTATGATCATGTAAAAAGAAGAAAGTTATGTACATACGAGTACATATGAGAGTACTTCGTCGAAGAAAAGGTCAATGGTTTTGAGAATGGGAAAAAGTGAAATGCGTCGGCGGTGAGATGCTAACAATATGGCAGGTTGATAGAGACAGAGAAGACATAAGGTGATGAAATTATGGGTAAATTTTTGGAAAATGAGCTGCTATATTGACTTGGTACTTTGAGATAGCAGTAGTAATGCAATAGTGGGCTATTATTATTGGTTTTGGTGCAATTTTAAAGGAAATCCGTTGGCATGACTTGTCTCCGATATGGCATCGCATCGTTGTCAAAAGCCATCATAGTACAGTCCTTCGTTTCATTTTATGAGAGATGATGAAGGGGGTTGGTGGTGGGGCGGAAATCAAATTAATTCCGGTTATCTAACCAATGTAGTGAGGAAATAGTACTAACATGCCATATTGTATACCTACCTTATGTATATATCTTGAAGGCTGCATCGCTTTTTATAGTAATAACGGTAATATTCCATTTTGGGTTGTAAATTGTAAGGAAAGTGTCTCTCCACTCTTTCTCAAAGAAAAGAGCTTCTACTGTGTGTACGTGAGTGGGTGCAGTGCGGCAGGTTGAAAGGACCGATTTCTTGGGAAATAACCGGAAGTACGAACCACTATTTTACGGTGTGTTGAATAATGCGACTGTGCGCTTATGGGGCTGTGTGTGTGAGAGATAACAAGTAGACCTTGTAAGGAGAGGCGGCGAGGACTAAACAACATCGTTACATAACGAGCACATATTGTGCGTCTTATTTACGCGTGCAGGAAGTCATGTGAAAAGCAAGTGGCTCACTTAAATTTGAAATTATAGAATGCATTTCTTTTACTGTATAAAAATACGACATTGTGTTGTGTATCCACATTAAATATAAAACAGACTTGACAGACGCAGGTGTTTTCATGTGAAAAGAAAACTTCCCGGCAAGATTTCCAATTTATTATTGTGCACAAATATAAGTATAAGGTTTAGGTGAATTCTGGTTTCTCTATTTGAACATTTAATTTAAATGTGGATTGAAGTATTATCATTTCGTTACCTAAATTATCGAGGTGAGAGTTGTAGATAGATTGTCTCGAGAATAAAATAACAAAAATGTCAAATTTTTAAAGTAAAGATGCTCACTAATGCAATTTTACGCTACAATGAAAAAATTGCATCCACAAATGCTAATTATTGACGCCATTGTTGTAAAAAACAAAATAGAAGAATATCCTGAATGTGGTAGATCGTTGGCATATAATATATGTGTGTAGCTAACTGAACGTTACAAAGCAACCGCGTTGACCATAATAATATCGTTGCTAAAATTAGAGCGTTTCATTGTCACGAAGCCAAGCGTATACACATGCAAAACTAGATTTAGATTTCAAGAAGTTTTTAATCTCAACTGAGTTGTTTGGGAACGTGTATACCGAAATCACTTTGCTTGCTTGCAGTGATTTCTTCAATATGATACATCATACTGCACAAATTTTCCTCTATGAGTTGTATAAAAATGCAAATAAAATGGGCTTCCACGTATGCCAAAAGGAAAAAAATGTTATGCAAGCAATGATGATGGTGACAATGCTAAAGAAAGTTTTTCCTGAAACTACATTGCATCGAGAAAACTAAAAGCACACACCTCCCTAAGGACCTTATTATTCTTCTCACTTTCTTCCCACAAATTCATGTGTACTGTGACTGTGTACAATGCAACTTTATTCTTTTAAACTTGAATGGTCAATACATTTTCCCCTTTGATACTACTCTTCTGATTACTATTCGCATCACAGCAGAATATATAAGAAAAGAAAATGAAACTTCTCTTTCTCTTTTGCCCGCAGTTGTAGATTTCATTGTCACGTAAACCCTTTCTCCTTGAGTAGCTGAATTCCTTGGCTTGAAATTATTATTACAAAGCTTATCATTAGAAGCAGTACCGAGTTGCGCAAAACGCGTGTGTAGTCATACCCGATGCTTTGCAGTCGCATTAATTATATTTTGCTAAAATATAAAAATGAGAAAAATACAATTATGGCAATGATATCAAATACGATTGAATGTTATCCACAACTTTTGTAAATTTTTAGTTGGTGCAATTAATTACAGGGGTCAAAAAAGGTTTTAAAATCCTATGTATTTATTTTGATGTCATGAAAATATCTGAAACTTCGATTTTGACTTCTATGAAATCCTTTGAACTCCAATCTGTGCATGTGTAAAACTACATAATCAAAGAAAATCTGTTTATCGTTTACTAAATTATTCTAATACTGAATACAGCAGTTGAAAAGGCAATTTAAACTTAACCAAAAAAGCTACAGCTTTGATTTCAAATTTTGTGTAAATGATGCACTTCACATCTGTGTATGTACACATTTGAACGTGCCTTTTCAAACGTGAAAGTATATTTTTATTCCACAACTCCAACCGCAAACGTTCAACTATCTATCTATCACTAATATAAATGTATAAGAAACTTACTCCCATTCTATTCTTTTATATATTTTTGTCCTTTCTATTCTTTACTATTACTTTGATAATAGTGATCACGACATGATTATGATGATGAATAGCAAAATAACGAGCATTTTCTGGTTTATTTGGCTTTCTTGAATAAACAGACTCTCAGCCAAGACAAGTAAACAAAAAGTTACTTTTATCTATACAATAAATTTACTTTTTCCCTTTTACATTAAAACAAAGATAATCCCCTTTAGTATGGAAGAATAGGCATATTCAAAGCATGTAAAGGGATTATTCACTTTCACAATTTCCCACATTCAAGTTTTCTCGTCCATTAAAACTCAGCAAACAAACAGACAGACAGAGAAGATGGATACTTTAACATGCACAGAAAACCTATTCTTTTTTCTTTGTTTGTTGTACTTTTTACAAACAGATTCATCATCATCATCACCATTTTGGCTCATCGAAAACAAAAGTAACTTTTTTTGTGTAATTCTTTCTTCTATTTCTACTTGACTGTACCCTGTGCACTAATCCTACAAATAGTAATCGTAAATCCTTCCATCTTCAACATCATGTCAACCAAACACCGAAAAAATACAAAAAAAATGTTTAGTTTAGTGTAGCGCAACTAACTTGATGCTATGTAGATAGGTAAGTGAAAGCAAAGTAGTAACAAGTCAATTCCTCATCGGAAAGTTTTTCTGTCTTCCTGCCTTTCAGAGATTTTGTTCATGCTATTCATTCAATTTTACTTTTGCTATGCTGTCAGGACAAAAAAGAGAAGTAGAAGTTGGAGAAAAAAGTTGGAGGAGATTCCAAATAAATAGCAAATCAAATCTAAATACCGAAAAAAACAACGAAAGAATTAGGGAATGAAAAATATGGAAGTGTGGAGTGGAGTGTTTAAGTTTATTTTGAGTGATGATGCGACTTGATGTATATTTGCGTAGTTTGCGGGAGATAAGCGAATAGTCCTTTTGCCTTCCGCCATGTTTTCTATTCCTAATGAGGAATTCAGTCATTTAAGTTTATGCACAAAAATTGAAAAACGAAATTATAAATGAATTCTATTTTACTTCAATATTCACATTCTTTGCAATTTCGACTATTTTCTCCTCCCTAGCATACACATTTTATATTTATATTACCTACAGTTTACGCTGTCATCCGTCAGCTTTTTAGTATTTTGTTGGGCGTTTTCATTACACATATAACTCAAACATATTTTTTACACACTTAAATATATCATACAAAAATTATTTTAGGCGCATGAACATATTTTAAACCGTAATTGTTTCAAAAATTTCTTTATTACAACTTCAATTTCACTTTTTTTCATAAAGTACCAAGAAGAAAAATACTGAAAAGATGTTCGTATTGTGTCAAACGAAAAGTCATTGAAGCACTTTAAGGCGATAAAAAATTTAGGTGATATTTTTGTTGCTTCTCTTGAGCATATTTTCTCGGTGAAAGTATTCACGCATATTTTTCCAAATTTCAATCTCAACTTCTCAAGTCTCAAATATGTAACAAATATTTCTTTAACATACAGGTAACATCCGCTTACACAAAAAAGACTCTAGAATAGTCTAGAAGCTTGTCTTGCCTTCTGTTTGTGCGTGGCTTTGCTTATTGCAATTTTTTAGCATCTACAATTCGCCTGCCTATCAATTTATCTTATAAACTCTATACAAATGTATTTGCATGCAAAATATTTTGTTTCTTCCGCATATGCCTTACGGATACACTAAACCAAAATTCATTTTTCCATCCGACTAGTCAGCATTCTCAACACATCAGCATTTTTACATTGTTCGCTTCGCTGCATATTTTAAAACTGTTGAATTCTTATACATTTTTCTTTTCAAATGTGATAGTATTTCATTCCGTGCCACTCCAACACACACGCCAAGCCAACACCACAGGCAATACAAAAACACACACAATAGAACAGAACGACTGAGGGACTCTTCAAGTAAAATAAAAATCGACCTAACCAAAACACAACGACGTGATTTCCAATGAAATCACGACTGACTGAACAAATTGCTTCGACATTTCAACCGAAAAAATACATTTTTCTTTACACGAAGACGACAACTACAAAACTAGCATAAAACCCAACGAAACCGAGGAAAGCAGTACAAAACATCAACCAAACCAAAAAAACTAGGTGTACTTTTTAGACGGTGATGGTGCTGTTGTAACATAGCTTTACTTCTTTTAGTGATCAGATAAGTTAGTTGCCTGCCGATTTGAGATATTTTTATCATTTTTATCGAACATCTTACATAATAAATACAGCACAAAACTATCACACGGTTAGACAACATCAATAAAGAAAAAGTGTGATCTTCTGTGGAGGAAAAAGAAAGAAAGATCCGATCAGATCAGCTTATCTGAAAGGCTGCTGAATATAATCTATTTCGGATCAGCATCGTCATCTCTTCTTTGGATATCTGATGCGCTTACAAAACAGGTGAAATTGTATACCAAGAGTTTTGCAATATATGTAGCCATACAGTGTGTTCAACAATTATAGAATCACTGCGGACTTTTGAAATACAGTCCAGTATTTCTTACTCCTTAAAGAGC
>JAQFXM010003397.1:0-20425 GCA_034693345.1 Entomobrya multifasciata | reverse complement strand
CGGACGGACGGACGGACGGACGGACAAACATGATAAAGTCAATACTTGCTGACGCTTCGCTTTCAGCGGCGTAATAATGTAATATTGAAAACACTTATTTATTATCATATAATTTTCACATTAAATGCATGCTCAAAATCAAATACGTCAACACAAGCAAGTCGTTAACCTTCCTCACATAAAAATCAACAGACCAGATCTTATGAAAACATAATCGATGGTCAGTGATAAGGCCTAAGATGAATGCTAATTGGATAGTTCAACAATTTTTAATTCAAACTTTTGCAACTCGGTAACAGAATTTTGAGACCGTAGAATTGCTTTTACTAATACACTGGCAAAAGTATTATTATCTATCATTAGACTTTAACGTACCTGTTCCACAAAACGCTAAATTTTATTTTATGTTTTTATCTTAAAAAACATAGTCATCATGAATATATTTTCTGACGCTTCTGGATAGTGGGCGCATTAAGCAACCGTTAGATTCGTTGACGTACTTAACTTGTCAGTGTACATGTGTAAAAGCGCAATATTTTTATTATTCAGAGAAATCATGTGTAATATAGCTGTCCCATGTATACTACAAACAAGTTTTATTTTTGTATAAGAGTGAAGCGAGGCTTAGCATTTGATTATAGAATCTTTTCATATGATTAAGAAGACGGCACAGGGGGAAAGTTACGAGAGTGACATTTAGTGGAGAATTGCCAAAGTTAAAGTTGGAGCCTGCCTGTGTGAGAAGAACATAACTACATTGGAAAATGTAAAGATATGTGTAAAATATGTATGAGGACATGAGGAGCGAAAATTTCATGCATTATGACAATGAATTACATAGCCCATTTCAGTTCCTTTGCTTTTTCCTCAACTAAAACTCAAGAAAACAGCACGCAGATGATATATAGGGAACTAGAATAAGGACAAACGATCAAAAAATACGTATGTATGTATGTCTGCGAATGGCGCTAAATTTTATAGCCAATGATAGACCTTTTCTTGCCCTTTACACTAGTACGACGATTTTGTACCATCTTGACTCTCTTCAGAGTCCACTTATTCAAGTCCACGCCACATTCACATAAACGTGGTGAGGAACATTTTTCTTATCATTGTCTTTTACTGCTTTGCATTATCCACAAGTAAAATCGGTAATGCATGTTGAGAGAGAGATGATAATAGCGTCAGTTTTCTCTATCTCAGTCTGCTTTCTCTTGAAATTTCCTTATTATTATTTTGATAATATTACTACATGGGATATGGGATGGGACATCAAAACGAACGTCAACCATTATCAGTAGTGTTCGGTTCAGTGGTAAGTTGTAACTTTGTAACACTGCTGCTTATAGACTTAGCAGTAAACTTGGTTAAAATTTTGGTACAAATTCTTAGCATTTCATCTTTCACAGAAGAAATGTGATTTATGCTACATCTATTACTCTAAGAAACGCATTCATTTTCACCAACAAAATATTTTTTATCGTACGCAGCTCTCTTCCAGTTCCAGTTATGTGGATAAAATACTTCATCTAAATGTCTCACAAAATATAACTTGGCATAACTGGATCTGCTGTGCTGCTGCTTATACAATCGTTTCACTCATGCTGTGAGCTTTCTGCTGCTGTTAAACAGGATACAATCAACGAAACGTCCCGTCTGGGCTCACACAGTTCGTTTCCTTTTAAAATAAAATAAAAATCTCTACTTTCATTCTACATCGTCACGTAAGGCAATATGTATGCAATACTTCTCCAGCATTATTTCTAAGAAAACTGAAGATAAACAGTCAAAAAGAAAAATTTAATGTAAGGAATCATCTTATTGTGAGATATGGATTTCTCATTGAACCCATTTTATCGGTGACTGCTGAAAATAAGCCAAAGATTCACATCAATTGTTTGAAAAATTGTACTATATTTCTTCCCTTAACTATTTTTATTAAGTTTTTGCAAAATGAATCAAAACACCAGATGTCATATGAGTAAATGTTGTAACAGTCATACATCCGTCAGAAAGCAAATGCACCCACATTAAGTGTACTATTTAACTTTCTCCAATTGAAAGTCCGTAGAATTTAAAATGATATACCATTTTTGATAGTAAAAATATTTACTTTTGAAACTAATCAGGCTATCAATACTAAATTGTGAAGGTCAGAATGATTTATAACATATTAATGGACAACTAATATCTTATTAGTTTAAAATGTTTGCTAGTAAAATGTCTAAATTCGAATAATAAATATCTACTGGCCATGATGATGTAGGATAAGTTTAAAACACCACTTCAATTATAAAAGTAAAATAATACTTTGGATTTTTTTGAGAAACCTGATACAGCGTATGGAATAGAATTTGCTACATACTGAAAAGGTGATGTTTTCACGTATTGCGTGTAAGAGACTGTAACATATCGCAACAGCCCGTTTACAAGAGTTGAACCATGTATAATAAAGTCCTGTCATCAACATTCTTGCCACCTCTTCGAACATATTTTTCTTAGTTTCATGACGATGTGTTTTCCTGAAAAACATTTTCCTCTTGTTTCCACACATGAACATTTGCATGCTTTTTTATACAAGCAGAGTACCATATTACATTTTTGTTTGTGCATCTAAATCGTCATTTCAGCTCAGTAAACACGATATTCACTCTTGTCACATCGTTTTACTTTTTTATAAAGCGGCTCAAATCAAGGCACACTCGCATTCGCGTCCCACGTTAAAGACGACCCAAAAATAGTCATTTTTTCTTTATTTCGCGTTTGTCTTTTTTCCATCACGCGTCCGCTAGAAGATCATATGAAAAATTTTCTATTTCATTTACAGGGAAACAGTGATTTAACAAGATAACGTCACACGTACAATGTAACTTTTATCATTTTCTTCTCCCTGAAATGTTTGCTGTAAATTTGCACCTACATTTTAATATGAAGTCTACACATACAACCACGTGCCTCCTTATTTCTGGAAGTTAAAAAAACTGGATAAAGTAGTACATGAAATTGCTATCGTATGATGTCTCCGCAAGGAAGGAAAGAGGACAATGCCATCATTACAGAATTATTTTTTTACAAGATGTTGGAAATGTAGTGGCTGCAAATATTGTCCGTTTTTTTCTTACACTGTTATAAATATACTAGCCATAAAAAATTTCTTCCAAAATGGAATATATCAAATTTTCTTGTGCATGCCAAGAAAAAATTTATCACTTTATGTTGCAAATGATATGATCTCGATATTTTCTTTAAAGAATCTATTACCACAATAAATCTTAAACTTTCATTGCCACAAAAAAAACTAAATATTAAGTTTCTTCAACAATTTTACTTGGTAAAATATAGAATATATTGACACGCGCTCCACTATAAACACGAAAATTACTTTATGTAAGCGAATTACTAGGATTTTTGATTTGAATTTTAGTCCTGAATTTATAAAAAACAAATTGCTTCCCTGTCCCATTTATTGATTCCAGTTTTTGAGTGAACACTCACATTCTTATTTTTAAAAGCGTCACCACATTTTCTTACAATCAGTACAAACAAGGAAATTGAATTTAGGAGGCACAGAGTGTACAGAGAATATACATTCTTTTTCGAACAGGCATTTCTTATCTTGTTTCATCCTCGTCAGCCATGTAAACAAATTACATATTATGAATATAGATAATACACATTGCAATAGACACATATTTGCAGACTCTTTTTCTTATGACATCATATAGTACACCAAATTATGGCAACCCATTTGAGTATGTTTGCAGTATAGCATTTTTTTCAGCAGTCAAAGCACTTCTTTATATGATGCAGTGAATAAAACCACTGTAACACGCGTAACAAAAAAACAGTCACCAATTATGGTGGTCCTAAGCCTACATCGCATACAAGCAAACATTCATATAGCTAGAAGTCTATAAGCCCACGTTTTTTTTACTTTCACCACATTCCACGTTCTCTTGCTACTCTTGCATATATGTGTACAAAAATATCTACGTAGTAGCATCCTACTCAGCTCCGTCTAACGATGCAAGGCTCGTTCAACCGTCTCTCTTTGTGCTATTAAAATATCTAATTTCACATATTTTTTGCTTCAGCAAAAACTCGTCGGCAGGATGTTGAGATGCAGAATGTTGGTAAACACATATACATAATCAGACGTTTTTATTGTATCTATGAACCGTATCGTCCGGTTACTTCTACTACAAACATACTACAATTTTTTTAAGACAAGCAATTCCAGACATGTTTGCAATCTTTCTCTTTTGTATTTTTATCGTTGTCTGAATTCGAATTTTATGAAGAAGGATCCGCAAAAACCTACAACAGTGACATCCTTTGCATTAAAAATCTGGTAAACGACATATGCAAATCACACATCCTCTCTTCTATCCTTTGAATTTTAGGATTATACTTACACATCCGCGTACGGTAGAAGGATCACATTTTGAATCCGACTCATGTTTTCCACTTGGATTCTTTTCAACAGGCTTTCCTTTTACAGCGGAATTGCTATATGACCATATATGTAAATACGTAGCATAAAGTCATAATATGACGCATTTCAGTATTAAAAATACCAACTAAAACCGATGCTGGTAACGCAACTCAATGTATGTCCTTGTGAGAGAATGCTTCAATGTGAACAGATTAACGTGAGTTCTCCAGTCGACTTTTTTTTCTCTATCTGATAGTTCGTTATCTCTTCATTCATGTTCATGACCACATCATGGGGATTTGTCCGTAGTCCTATTTTTATGGCACTCTATAATGGTATGCGTGGCAACGATACCTACACCACAAGTTTGATATTATCTAAGCCCATCGAATTAAACTGTTATCCTATCCAAGTTTCAATTTTAAAGGCCTTTAAGTCCAGAAAGCGTTCGCAATTTTAAAGAGAGCTTTCACTTCGAAATTTTCTCTTTTACCAAAATATTACGCAATGATCATTTTGTCACATAAAAACAAATTATACTACAAGTACAATAATACAGTTGGATTAATTCGGATGGAAGTAGCTTATTATTTAAACACTTATATTTACAGTTTTCCACTATCCCGTCCACATCTCACAACAAATTAGTTACCGTCACAAACAAACCAATTATTTAGGCTCATACATCCACAGCAATAGATAAATATACTTCTAGTCATAAAAGTTTATCCGACATTCGTCATGTAATTAGAGACAGTTATTTTTCACGGGTAAAAAG
The DNA here is from genome assembly GCA_034693345.1 of Entomobrya multifasciata. Lineage (NCBI taxonomy): Eukaryota > Metazoa > Arthropoda > Collembola > Entomobryomorpha > Entomobryidae > Entomobrya > Entomobrya multifasciata. The sequence continues at coordinate 15,212 of JAQFXM010003397.1, read as the reverse complement.
GATTTAGTATTTCTATTACAACGGATATATACACTGAAACCTACAGTACATTATGATTAGAGAGAAACACGCATATGAACTGACACGCCTGAGAGGACACAGACAAGTAAAGCTAGGATTATTTTGTTGTTATCGGTCAGTATTTATTGCTATTACAGTTATAAATGGGGAGCAATGGAGAAAACGACTTTTACTTTCGGTCACACTTTTATATTTTCCTTTCTGCCAATGACGTTAACCGATACTTAGAAACAGTATTATCAATTGTATGGGTATTGTACGCCTATTTCAAATACTAAGAGTGAGAGAACTCTCGTGTTATAATGAAAGAGAGAAAATACCGTTAAATTACATCGTTGTACTGTGTAGTACACAGTACAAAAAGTTGAAGATTCTTTTTATGAGTAAGGCTACTTTGTAGATGGGCTGTTACAATTACAATTGAACTGAAAAAATAATGTACATGCATCGCATCTCTCATGCTGAAAAGTACAAAAAAAGTTCTCACTCCATCCTTGACTCCATTTTAAGTATTTTGTTTTCAGAAAAAGTTATCTGCACGTGTAACAAGTACACAACTTAAACTGTTTTAGAAAAGGTGAGTGTACTTACTAGTCATTGAGTGGATTGATACACATATGATTATCATTATGAAATCCCTGAAAAATGCATATGAATGCAACTTTAGTAGCTACTTACAAGTTATAAAATTTATCAATTGCATTGCTCGAATAGTTTTAATTCCTAAAGCTTCAAAAAATTCTCGATAATATTAGCTTCAGTCTTGTTTTAACATGTTAACAGGGCATTTTCGGGTTATTGAATTATCGACAAAAATACTGGAATTTGTACGTGTGCATCCAACCAAAAATGAAATGTGCAAAAAAATCTTTATGAATTCTCATTTGAGTAAAAGTTATCGTTGCAAAAAAATGCTTTCGTCACTCTATTTCTATAGTATTTACATTTTAGTATTTTATAATAAACACATAAAAATGGATTTGTGTTGTACTTACATGAATAAGGCGTTTATAGAGTGGGAGCAGTGGAGTCATCATGGAGAATATTGGGTCACGTACAACACTTTCACTTTGATTCTGTTAATAAAATTCTCTTGTTGTTATACAAAGTTATATCTCAGTCAGACCTAATGTATTGCTACTACTTTTCTAATAGTAGTGCTCTTTTTTTATACACAATTACATAATAGGACTTAATCGTGTGAAGCACGTTTCAGATAAAAAACAGAGGAAATAAGGTCGGGAGCACTACTGGTTTTATTTTCAAATTTCGATGTGCAGAAACAAAAAGCAATTTCATTTAAAAGAGTCATTTCACAGAATTAAAACATAAAACACATAAAATCGTAAAAATGGGAACAAAAAATATACCCGCATATACGAAACAGTTATGCTACGATTGAACTGCAAACTATACTTTCATTGTACTCACATTTTGTATCCTTCTTTACTGTCATGTATGTATTGCCCAAATATTTTAAACTATTTTATCGTGCTTTTCCTAACCTAGTAAAAAAACTGTATAAGTAGTTCATTTTTTCCTTGTATGCTTTTTGATGTATATGTACATTTATCCTATAAAGTAATAAAGGTCGTAATATGCAGAAGACCCAATTCTATTAGAAAAATATTGCCTTATGTACCTACATTTTCAATATTGTCCGACTAACCCCTGCTATCTCGTAGGAATCAAGAGAAAACTTTATACATAAAGAATATTATTTGGTATACATTATTTTGATATTTTACTAAACCCTGAAACCAATAGTTACCTTTGAGCTATTTATTTAAAGTCAGTAGTTTGATGAAAAAGCACAAACATACAGCTTTTTCACATTCTATAAGTCGTGTACTTTCTCTTTTCGACATTTGGCATATTACATATCCTACTTACAAATATGACATTCTAAATAAAGCGACTTGGCCTTGTTGAAAGGGTAACATTAACATTGGATGACGGAACATAAGGTTTGGACAAGTTATGTGAATAAACACTCATGAACAGTGTGCAGTATATAGGGCGGTTAACATAACAATATAAATTAAGCTTCATTTTTAACTGACCTGCATGGAATTGAGAATTCCAATTGGACCATCTGAGCCTTCCCATTTTGTAGCGATCCGAATGGTTTCTGCGGTTTTCTCTTGAACACTCTTTGTGTCATCTAGCAATGTCAGTTCATAAAATTCTTGAATATCTGTAAAGTTATCAGATTAAAAAATTATTAATACGTTCACAAATCCATGTTTTTAAAATATCAACATTTATTTTACTGCATTGACGGAATGAATAGATTGCCTCAAGTAAAACGGTCTTTGTATGAAAATGATCCAGATGACATGTATGAAACAATTGGTGGCAAATAATTAATTAATTCGCGTTATTTGTTGCAACAACTGTGTACAGCACGAAAAATATTCGTAAATTTCCAAATAAAATAATAACTCAAAAAGATATAATTGCATTGCTTCCACTGGAATTTTATATTAAAAGCAGGTAAAACGCCATTGGGAGCAAAAACTAATACATGTTTATACATAAAATCATGATGGGAACGGGAAATGAAATCATTACCTATGTATGTAGAAATGAAGAAATTTTTCTTACATCAAAGAAATAAATTGCGTATTTCTTATTTAAGGAGAAAAAGTCTTCAAAACTGTTACAGTAACAGCGTTGGTAATGTATGAATATTGCATGAATTCCGAACTTTATTTTTTACGCTCCTTTTCTATTTCCCATGAATATCTTGCGCTGCGTTGTGAGAATTCCCAAAGTAATATGCATGCGTTCCTTGACAACGACGATATTCAATTACGATTTCATCAAACAAAATAATAAAACCCACTGTTTCATTGAGCATACTAAAACGTAACGGATATACATGTACTATACTGATGATGAACGGGTGACCTAAAAATCCTCTTATATCATTTAAACTTACAGAAATATAATATATTCCCGACTAGACCATTTTACTTTCTTTTACCCAGTTTTCTCATCAAGTCTTGTCGATTCTTTTTTTTTTGCAAAGTAAAGAATGAAACCTGAGGCGTTAAAAACTATTTTGCACAGCATACCCTAGTGTCCACCTGTCTAGTGAAGTAACCACTATTCGTTGACATTCTCTACATTGTCACGAGTTCTCAATGAGTGTGAAAAGTAGGAAAAAACACAAGTATATTCCCAAAACACCATTCCTCTTTTCTCTTCTTTTCAAAACTGAGATATGGAAGTCTTTTCGCTCAACAAACTATGTAGGTATGCAATATGTGTAGCCAAGGATATGCACATTTTTTGTATATGTCTCTTTATCTAAAAGAAAGTGTCTAGCAAGCAGCGAGCCAAGAACATGTGGTATCATATCGAAGAACATAATGTACTTATGTATAAAACGCCTTCAAGCAATACAAGTCAAGATTCTTTCTCATTTCCAGCATTTTTTTCTCTCTCTTTCTTTTCTATACAGCATAACAGCTCCTCGTCATCAGTCTTGTAGTACAACAGGATTCCATAAAAGAGATCAAGCGAAGAAGAAAAGAGAAGAAAAAATCGGAATCCCTCAAGAGAAACTTTCACTTCTTTTCTCGACTGGCTCATAAAAAGTACCTAGCTGCCAGCAGACATGACCATGACAGACTGATCACAGTAATCACACGAAGCGACAGTCCTTCATTTTCTGAAAGAACTCCTTTGTCTTTCCACTTTCATAAGAAAATCATATATTCTCGTTCACATGATATACTACCATCTTAGTCCTCTTGCCAAGCCAAAACTGGAAATTATGCCGATGCAATGAGTGGTGGGTAGGATGGGTTTGGCTGTAAGAGCTATAGTATGTCAATGTTATCAGCACAAAACTTATGTGGAAAGTTCACAAATGGAAGAAGAAAAAAACCTAGACCATTTTCTATACTAAATAAATCACTAGCGACACTCCTTTTACCGAGTCTTCTACATGCCACCACTTAAACCGAAAAGATGTCCCTTTACACCACCCATTCATAACAATATAGTCATCTATCGGTGATGACTTTCATTTTCCACTTTCAGCAGTGATGTCGATGCCATATATAAAGAGAAAGCGTACTTTACACTCATGTATCTTTAAACGCACACGATACAAGTTTCGATTATTATTACCAATTCTGCCCTTAAGTAACCTTTTTGCTAGTATCAAATTACGAATTGAAACATTCTGTAGATTGAAGAGTGAAATGAAAAATTCACTGGATGGCGGATTCAACTTTGTCCTTGCATACATAATTTTTCTGTTTTATACTCGAAACTCGCAGTAAAATCAAAAAATAAGAATAAATTAGTGTTTCATCGAAAACATACTCATACATTGAGTATCTGTGTACCTATACTACATACAATCCCCCCAACCTCTTATGCGTTTAGACGTAAAAGGAACACAAAATACTTAGAATGGAGAAAGTAGGTATTAGACGGACATGAACGTTAACTTTTCTCAAATTTATATTTATTTACGATAGTGAAAGTACCAGCTGGCAAAAAAAAGTTCGCCCGTATAAAAAAAGATACGGTAAGTATCAAGACCACTATCCGATGATTCACGTGCGTAGTGAAGTTTTGAGTTTTTATGTACGTTATACATAATACGCCAAGTTAAAAGTTTGGAACTTTACCTGGAAGGCTGGTTAAGGCAACCGACCTCTTATCATCGCACAAGTAGAAAAAAATGTTCAGACTATTTGGCTTTTTTAGAAGTACAAGGTATACTTTACATTTCGACGATATCCAATCGCCAAAAAAAGTAAGTAAAATGTTTAATACCATGCTTGTGTGTTCTGTTTCAGATTTAAGATTACATATTGTAAGCGCAATACAAAAAGCCTTTGAGACATTTGCTGCTTCCCATAAGGTCATCCGATCCCATGTACTGTACATATGTCTACTTTTGTTTAAAATCATGAAGGCTAGATCGACGTTCAGCCATTTTTAAGTCTCACCGTGAGACCAGAATAGAAAGTCATGAAATTAAATAAAGTTTCTTAGAAAAAACTAAACAAAATACAAAAATCAATCGTAGCAATGTCACAAGACTAAAGGAAAACTAGTGAAAAGTGCGTGCATAGTCTGATAAATATATATACATATTTTAAATGCAATACACATGTACGAGATTTGCAGAGGGAGGTGCCAATTCTCAGTAGAATAGGAAAGGATTCATTTTATAAATCAAATTAATATTGAAAAGAACGATGCACTCCAATAAATCATAGAGAAAATCTTGGAAAAACAACAAATATTAGTTTTTCCGTTTTTCAATCCAAATAAAAATGAAAGTACACCAAAATGCTTGCAAGGGAAACACATGGAATAACAATTCAATCTATTCAACTAAACACCCCACACGCCATTTTCATACCAAGTAAATGTTGTATGTTGGCTACAAACTATACATTGAAAATAGACAGGAAAAAATGCGTATTGGGGTAATCTGTTAAACATACAAGCAAACAAAGGAAAGAAAATAAGGAAAAGAAAACATTAGCGTACTTCTTCCGTTCATATTTTTTTTATTTTAGCTCAGTTCTATCCACCCTACTCTGTTGACAAAATGAAAACGACAATAGCAGACGATATTACACATGTTTACTTTCCGAATCTTCACCATCTCCAGTCGCCATCATAAAGAAAGAGAGGACTATTGTCACAAGGGGAATTCGTCTCACAGTAATCAAAACAAATATTGTTTACTCAACTCATCCTTTTTTATTTGTTTTTGCCGAAAGGCTGCTTTTATGAAAGGACACAGGGGGCGAAATCGTTGAAAAAATTTGCAAACCTTTTCAAATTAGTGCAGTTTTATGTATTTGAGTCATAGATAGTTAGTTGGCTCACAAAAAAGGAACAAAAATGTATACCATACATTATTTTGTAGCATTCTCTAGCAACTAAACTAACATCCTGTACAAATGTATAAAATTGTGTATTATTTATGATGATGTCCATAGGGGAACACGCTCGTTACTACAACCGCGACCAGAATTAAAATGCGTTTATTTGCGCTGTTGTTTTAGGCATAGTCTACACTGTGTACAGAGTTTTGTATTCCGTGTGGCGACACAGATCTCCCTTTTTAATCATACCGTACGCTAACGACTCACGAATAAAAAAATACCTTTGTGTTATTTCGCCACTCCGGGAGATCTCGTGTCACTATGTGTTCACCACACTTGCCTAGTTGCCTGTATGTGTTACTATTGAAAATTATAAAAAACGTATGGACCATCATCACAAAACTCACAAAAGGTCAGGACAATATAATCCATAACAGTACACAGGAGGATCAACGAACTGAGGGAAAGTTATGAGTTTTTGTTGGATAACAACGATTTAAAGCGAGTCGATTCAGCCCAGCTCATTTCGTGCCACACATTTCTGAAATATGCATATCTACATACAACATTATATACTATGTATAGATACAAAAGAATAAAAATTTAAACATTTTCATACACATTGAAGCTAAAATGACACTTTTTAGTATTGTTGTAACATTCACAAACCGCATGCACTCTTTTTTTGAAAGTCATCCCGATTCCAACACGAAACCACATACGTACATAATACATGGAAACTTTTTTTGTTTTTGGACGAGATGAGATGAACTCCAACAAAGCAGCTAATGTGTACATACCTAAATATGAATTTGAACAAAAAATGGGTTTATACACTTTAGATAAAATGTTACTTTAAATTGCATTTTTCATAGCGGAGCATTTTTAGCGGTATTGCAAATAATATCCCTTCGATCTTTACAGTATTGAAAATCGTTAGCTAGTTCAAATTTCACATATCGGCGTGTAAACCAAAAGGATGCACTTTGAAGTCCACTGGAGATTTCAATTTTTATATCTAACAGTTCATACACACGTCATAAATAAGGAATTATCATCATCGAATCATGTAGATTAAGTTATTATGTAAAATCGAAACCAGAACTCTTGATGGATATGCATTGTAAACGCAATAACTAGACATTACAGCATGACTTTGCTCCTTAAACTACGACATACATTGCAAATTAAACAATTATTGAAAAATGTAACCTGTATATTGCTGGGGTCAAATTTTATTTTAACGATTTGCAAAAGCAAAGCACTGTGAATGAAATCAATAGATGGCTTATATAGTTTTTGGATGTTCGCGTACTATAGTGAATTCGAAACCACAAAAGCATGCCATGCCAGTGTACACACAGTGGTTTTAAGTTGCTTTCAATTCTTTAGCTAGTTTAGATGATGATTATGAGATAAAATAGAATCCTTTGATGCCCCCCGACTCCAAACTACAACTGCACTCCCTTTGGTGAGGGGCTTATTCTTAAAATGTCATTATCTCAGAGTAGTGTTTAGTACTTCGTACGCTACACAATACATAACACAGCAAAACATTCAGTACAGTACACAAAAATGTTTATTTCATTCAGCGAATCGTTACCATCTACAAAAAACATCTTTGCGGATATAACTACGAATTATTTTCAAACAATATCATGGAAAATTTCATTTTACAGATATACCCCTGTAATAGCCATAGGATATAGGACGATCGCCACACTACCAGCCAAGCATTTTTTTCTCGGAGAAGAAACTTTTTTATCTTATATATTCTTCATTCTTAAAACTCGCTGTGAAAGTGTACGTACAACACTGAAGCAAAGCTACTTTCCCAAAATGTTTTGGTAGCAGTGCCAAATATGTGTTTCTTGTATCAAAACCTATTTTCAACGACCAGAAATAGTTGGCTGCTTTTGTTGTGTACATCTTTTTACAAACATTTTCTCTTTTAGTGCATTACTTCTATAAACATGATCATTTTGATCACATAAAAGAAAGTGAACTATGCCACCGCCAAGAAAGATAAGCCATTGGAAGACGTGGAGAAGATTTACTGGGTTGAGTTTTGCTTTTTCCATTGAAAACCGCGCTAGAAAATTTCCTAGGAAGCTGTTGGAATTTTCAAAAACCTATTAATTGCCACAGAAAAGCATGTGAAAACAATTAAATGGATAAGCGTGAATGAACTTTGTTGCCGTGTTTCACACAAAAAGTCACCTCATTTCGTCCTCCGTTGCTTTGTATCGTATCCTACATAATTGAATAGACTATCTCACTTGTTTTCCCATAAACATATGAGCCCATCTTACCGTTAAAGGGGACATCGCGTATAAATACCCACAAACACTTATTACCGCACTTTCTTCATTCATCTTCTCACTTTCATCATCCATCAAACTAGACTCCCTCGAGCTGAGAGATTTAACATGTAAACGATCCCGTAGAATTTAACCGTTATCCTATCTCCAAAATACGCCATGTATATTTTATAGTAAATACACTTATTTGAGTAGTTTGGAGAACCAATTTAAGCTACTTTCACCATCAGTTTCCAGCATCTTCGGCAGAGTCGGTGGAGAAAATGTTTACTTATAAACTTGTAGCGTGTACATTTCTCTCGATAATATAGCCGTTGGTTATTGCAATACAACATACGTACATATAAAAGTTGCATTCATGATAAAAAAAAGTTATCCAAGTGAAGGTACTTGGTATACATGTGCACACAGTTAGCACTTCTTTACGGAACTTTTAGTTTCATCATGACGAAAATTGGTTTTCTTTTGGAAAAAGTTTTTTCTCTATAAGATCATGAAAATTGGAATTATGAAACTGACCGCATGATCTAAACTTTATAAATATTATGCCTCCTCCCTCTTTTATAACGTATTAGGGGCATCCTTTTCCCCATTTTCTATTCCCGCAACAATTTTCTCGTTTCTGAGAGCAAAGGCTGAAACTTGTGTGGAAGTTTTTTTGTACATTTATTTTCAATATTAAATTGTACGACACCATTACAATGGTGCTGGTACACACCTTAAAGCATCTAAACACGAATAAAATCAATTTCATCCGCCCACGCATTATACATACAGATACCTATTTCTCACGCGGATCATGCATATTAAATATTATATATGTTATGGTTTAGATCTGTTTGTATATTATATGGAAAATAATACTAACGCAAATCGCTATAAAACAATGAATAATTAACATAGCATTGTTTCAAAAACGACCTTATTCTGAATGTCAAGTCAGCAAAATTTCAATGACCTAAGTTTAACACCCAATCAATCTTTGTAATTCTTTAAGGAAATACCGCACCTAAGCAAGCGTGTTTGTGTCTTATTTATATCAAATTTAGAACGATATGTTTGAATTAAACTTTATAATTCGGTGCTAATGTATGATCAGTTTCTCAGAAATGACGCAACGAACAAGCCAGTGTTTCTTAATAATGAGTCTAAACTAAAGTCGAAGCTTGTGCGAGTTTTTCTCAGGGCTCATCCAGAATACGAAGATGACTTTTTACAACACCAACCATTTCCTTACTTAGACAGAGATAGATTCCTATACACAGATACGTCAGCAATTCTGTGCACGTAATTTTCGCATGGGTAAGTAATGCTTGGTTGGGTTTTCCAGCGTCTTTCATTTTAAACTTGTTTTCTACTTAAGCCCATACAGAAAAAAAAAATCCGAATGTGCCCAAGCTAAGTTTCATTCATGCTTAGAATTTTATTTCCACGAAACGAAAACACGATGATCATTTCTTGTGTACAGACAACGAAAAAAATGTTTTTGCAGGCTACGAGCCACAGTTTGTTGCTTACCTCGGCAAGTACGTAACTACCAGTCTAAAAGTAGCAACTTTCTTTTTTGAAGTCTGAACTCATTTCACCCAACAATTCTTCTCAAGGCTGTACTAAATTTGAGTGGTATGGAAGAGAAAAAATATGTACATTTGGTGATTCATTTATTGAGTTGTACGTACAGTAGTGAAATTGTGAATAAATTAAAAGAAAAGCGGATTTCACACCTCCGAGGCTTTTTCCGGAATTCATGTTTTAGTGAAGCTAATGAAGTACGTCAGTAAACAAAAAGAACAACTCAATTAAAATGGTCACTGCTATGCTTATGATGTAGAACCCTTATCCAGCATTACTTGCAGTTGTACATTGTAAACCTTACCTTAAAACACACCTTTTCATGTATATGCTTAACATATATATGTCCTGTTTCAAAAAATAACAACTACCTTGTTTAGATATGCTGTTAGCTGTCGTGTAATTTTCAGGAGGATCCAAGTAGGGCTCACAATTTGAAATCCGATTATACGAAGAGGGGACCATTGCTACAGGTCCCCGTTGATTGTCAAGATGCACAACCCGTACTGCCGTACTACCGTATGTATCACCATGAGATCTGCAATGAGCAGCTATTTCCTGAGAATCAGACGGTAGCATTGATGCCGATTGTGGAACGACAGGAGGTGGAATGGAATTGTAAAAGTCTTCACATTGGCACAACGGAAGAGGTTTATAAAATTCGGACGGCATGGAAAGTCTCTGTCTACTACCACTGCCATCACGATCACAACCACCATCTCCTCTATAAAAAGAGTCAGATGAACACTGAAGAGGGAGTGATGAGGATGGCTTTTGATTTTGCGAAGAACTCGCATTCCTAAGAATTCCTGGTGGCTGAGACGGTTGTTGATGCTGTTGTTGTTGTGATCTAGGCAGGGTGTCAGAATGTGATTGGAATTTGGTAGATGATGATTCCACGGCCGTTGCCGATGGACATCGGGAGTATATTGGAGGAAAGCCATGAACTTCACAGCACGGTGTTGGCGGACACAAGCACCGAAGCTCTTTTCCGTAAGGACATGAAATCTGATCACAGTCGTAATATGGTGACGGAGACTTATTGGGCGCGGGTGGATTATTAAATGGCCTGCGTTTGGCCAGAGGTGGAGGCGGCGGTGGTGGCAAAGGATAAGGGGGATTGGGATCAACAGATAAATCACCTTCACTTTGACCACGTCTGGGTTTCCATGTAAGGATACCTTTTCTACCCGTCGTTGCATAACTATCCAAACTATGGTCTCTTTCCCTTCGATCTCTTTGTTGCTGTTGTAACGTCCTTGAACCAATACCCATCCCACCATGACTTTCCGATCTAGTTCTAGCATTTGCCAATACCAAATCACACATAACCACACGTCCACGCTCATAGCTGCAGGGGGAATCGTCATCAGTCGCTGGATCATCTTGTTTCAAACAGCCCACGACAGGTCGTGAACAGGCACATTGACAACTGGATTGCTGGGCTTGTTGAGTGTTGTTAATACTACATGGAGAGTCTTTATCACCAACAACCACCCCACCATTAGCTCCTCCACCGCCACAGTCTATTAGCTCTTTAGACTCAAGTTTTGTTTGCTCACAGAGCACGTTCCCATCTTGAAAATGATATGAACTGGCGGGGTAGTGCTGTTCAACGTGATGATGAGGATGGTGAAGATGATGATGATGATGACACTGAAATACAGCTCCATTATGTAAGACTACGCTCGTGGCAATAAGGTGTTGAAGGGTGAAATGTGTTAAAATATACCATAAAGCAAAAATGCAAAGCACTGCGTCACACAAGTATAGGTATGTACACCCTATCGCTTTAAGAAGGAGAAATTTTTATAGTTTTTAAGAGAAAAGTACTTTATTTAGATGGAACACATAACTATAAAGTTACTCCTTGAAAACTGATAAAAAGAGTCAAACTATTTAAAGTGGATAGAAATTTAATATAATATTTTCTCGTCAATAAGCTCGGCAAGTGCTGACATAAAATTGAAATTACTTTCTCTCAGAGATGAAAATTTTCCCAGTTTTACTATAACACACAGTTTTTTTCTTCTTTAAAAAGTATCTTTATTATGACTTACACAGGAAGCCACGTGCCTTTTCCTAGAGATAGTTCCACTACTCGCTGGCAAACCTCCAAAAAAGGTCAAGTAAACGCCAATACAGGGCTTAAAGCCATTAGCCACAAATCTACTTCTTGTTCCGGATGCATTTATTCGAGTTACCAACTAACAGTTCGGGTCGGGTTGTGTCTGCCCGCTTGTATAACATCATTTTTGTCTAAAGTATTTCTCAATACCTCATGACGCGAATCTCCACCTTCCCTCTTTTCCGTTTTACTTTCACCTAAATAGCTTTGAAACTCCGAAAAAATAAGAGAGAAAAAAAGAACCTTGTTCCCGACATCTGTGCGTTTAAATTTAAACATAGTAACATAATATGTACATACGCTTTTGTGGCATGTTCCAACTGAAATAGTTTACTCGTGTCTCTTTCAATGGAAGCAATAAGTGACTTTTAAAAAAAGCGGAAAGGTGAAAGTGTGTATGCATCATCAGGCTAAGAATTCGCAAGTTAAAAGGAGACCTGTGGCCTGTGGGAAATTCGACATATGGGACATGGGGAAGAAAAAGACGTGCGACACATGCGGATCGCTCTCTCTCTTCTATGTACAATCCAACAATCCATTTCAGTCGAGTCTCTGTTTGTACCTTTCTTTCTTTACACTGGAGAAAAAAATAAGAAAAAAAGAAGAGGAAAAAACTTTGGTATTTTCTAAAAACTGGAAAAGCAAAGCATGATACTATCCTTTCTATCAAGTAGAATTGTGTGTAGACGATCGATAGAAGGCAAATCTATTTCTGAATTACTGCACGAGAGGAGTACAAATGCGAGTGTGATTACTTTATATTATGTTTTATCTTATTCTCCCCTGAGAGAGGAAAAAACCATTGCATGTGTGTGATGTTGGCTCTGATGCTATATTCTATTCTCTGACTGTAAGTCGTGTGTTTGAATGATGTGTGAACATATTGGGAGATTTACAGGAGAAAAAAATTGACAAAATTACTTCACACTTTCTCTTGTGTGTATACATAGTAGCATTAAAATGTCTGATGTTGCTTTTGCATATATGTCTTTGAGGAATATTTAACTCTCATCGAAAAAAATCACTCTTCTAAATAAAAAGGACCTTATTGCCACTGGCACGTATTTCGGAGCGCATCTTGAGCAACCAAGCCATTCCAAATAAGGCCATTATTGTTTTCCAGCAGATCAGCAGCTCTTGTTGGTAAGACAAGTATTGTGCTGCTGCTTTGCTGGTACTGCTGTCTGACACCCTTATGTTTTCCCACTTTTCCCAAATGGGAAAAATACTGAGGTAGTTGGGTATTTTTGGACGAAGTAATCTCTTCTCGATTATGGTAATCACGCCTTTTCTTTTGCTCCTGCTTCTCGTGATGGGTATTTTGGTAATAGTTGTGAAGTTGTACTTTTTCCGGAGGAAAGAATGACGACTTGGATGAAGCTGTTGATGATGATGATTTTGACGGAAGTGTGTACTGTCTCCAGTGAAGGGGAAAGGAGAAAACAGGGTTATAGTCGTGACAGGGGAAAGGGGAGCGACCTTCACGTTTATTGTCACCACACTCAGGTGATGATGACAACAATGGATTTTCGAAGGTGTCAATTTGTTCACTGTTGGAGGAGATGACAATGAGGAAGATGTTGAATGTGTTAGGCAAGTTGTTGTTTGTGTCGTTTCTTTCAAACTCGCTTTCACTACAACACGTAGTACTAGTGCTGGTGATGGTTTCTGTTGTTGGGAAAAGCCGCCGTGGGCGATAACGAGCTTCCACTGCCACATAAAAATCCCATTTTCTGTGTAAGAAATCCGAGAAGCCCCAACGACCAACATATGGAAGGCCACTACCATCACCACCAAGCTGTACAACCATTGCAAGATTCGACTTCGATGATGATGATGGTGTTATGATGGGCAATCGCCAAACTTATTTCGCCTTTCACATTCTCCCCTTTTCTGATTCATGTTCGCCAATATATATTAAAGCTAAAGTTTATCTACTTCATCAGCATCACAAAATCACAAAACACTTTACACACTCACACATATCTGATGTTATTACTGAAGCTTTATATAAGAGATACTTTTATCTAATATCCACGATGAGATGAGTAGTAGGACTTTTTAGAAGAAAGATAAGTGGAATAAATGACAAAACACACTTTTCTTACTTTCTCCTTTGTTGAGAAAAAAGGTAGTTAAAGTTTCGATCTGTAATGATCAACATTCTTTAAGTCAGCAATGAAGCTTTGTGAACACACTGCTGTAAATGCTTTTATCTTATAGCCAGTGCAGTGCACGTAGTCAAATGTATAAAGGAACACACCGTCGTCACCGTTCATTTTATGGATAATGTGTGCTGTGAGTCGAGTCTCTCCTTTTGTTGTTGCTTCCATATGTATACTTCATATGTGCTGTTAACATTTGATGTGCTTGCTGAATGAACAATGTTTTTGTACTTGTTCAGATGGCAGATCCACAATAACAGCTCCCTCCTCTAAAATTCTCTTTTCCTGTTTATTGTACACATTTTCGAGAAAGACTCCACTACTGCACTACTAGAGCACCTCGAATAACACTTTATAGAACATTCCGTGCGTTAATACCATTTTACGGGATTGCTCATCCAACCAAATTTCAATTCACATTTGCTTTCACTCTTTCCTCTCCTTTTCACTGGCAGTGTTAGCACCTACCAAATGCACCCATATGAGTATGTATGTATACTTATGTGAGTGTGAAGTGAGAAGATACAGAGAGGAAACTACGAGCGTGAGGAAATAGGAAGGGAAAGTAATTTTCACTTCAATTTATCTCTATTTATCCGAATCTAAACAAAAATTCTCCAATTCAGCCTTCATCTGTTGTATATATCTGTGCACTACACCAAGATGTTCTTTTTTGTAGTTTATTGTATAGAGTAGGTATATGTATTTCATGGTTTTTGACATTCATTTCATTCACAACAACACATTTTCTTATAAACTACATCTGCTTGTTAGTATATATGCATTTTGGAATTATCGACGAATCTTATTTCATTACTGGGATTATTACCGGCACTGGTAGTTTAGCTTAACACGAGTCGTTAAAATAAAACAGACTTGTTTCTCATTTCGACACACACTGCTTGCTTGTGTATTCACAAAACAAGCAGGTGTAGACGTTTTATTGTGGTTTCGGGTTGCGGCAACAGCGGTGACATGTAGTCAGTTAACGTAACGTTACTCATTTTACCGGCAGTGGTTGTTCGTTTATTTTATAAAAAGTAGTTTTTATTTTGGTAATCAATACATACAAAAGGCTTCGCTGATCATGAGATCATGACGTCATGACGGAAGGATTTTTGAGTAGAACAAGACT
>JAQFXM010003396.1:0-20426 GCA_034693345.1 Entomobrya multifasciata | reverse complement strand
ACTGGGAGCACCTTTTTCGGGAACTGCGACTGTCGTAATGACATTCCTGATTACACAGATCGAAGCTTCAATTTTTTGTTGAATTTCTTCCGCCTGTACGTACAGGTTACTTAAATTGTAAACCAAATCAAAACAATCAAAGCAAAGAAACTTTTCACACGACGGGTTATCTTTGTCTTCATGGTCACCTACATACCACGGAACCTCTTTCGACAGCTGGAAAATTTGTGGAGTTAACCTAATTTTCAGATATTTACAAACAGTTGTAAAATTAGGAATATTGCAATGTTGGACGCAGTCCTCACGTGGTAGATAATGTATTCGTTTCTCAAGACAAATTAAGCAGTGATCGCTGCAAATCATGATGAACTGCCGAATTCCGGGAGTTAAAACTTTGTAGTTTGAACATTAAACATTAGAACTTTTAAAGATTTTTTTGATGAAACGTCAATGTAAAAGTACAAAGCACAATGCATTGCAATGTTTATAAACAAACTGATTTAGCGATCTGCTGTTCGGTTCGGTAGAGAACTTCGACAGCACATTTTTCTTATTTCTTTTTTTTCTACTTTTCAAGCCACAGTTTTTTACTTTCTACAGCACATTTTTATAGCATTATCTATATCTATCAAACGTTTAAATCGATTTACATGGAAAGAGAATTAAGACAATTTAACGAGAGTTCAGACAAGTTAACGATAATTAAGACTAGTTTACGAGAGTTAAGACAACTTTACGAGAGTTAAGACAAGTATACAAGAGTTAAAACAAGGTAACGCAATAAATTGCAGAAGATTGCAGAACATCAAAGGATATTGCCAAACATCGTGGTAGAACGCAGAACATGATTCTCGCAAAAAGATTATAATTCCCGCGAAAAGATTCTAATTCCCGCAAAAAGATTCTACTTCCCGCGAAAAGATTCTAATTCCCGCAAAAAGATTCTAATTCCCGCAAAAAGATTATGATTCCCGCATAAAGATTATAATTCCCACAAAAAGATTATGATTCCCGCAAATATATAATAATTCCCACATAAATCTCCGGAATCAATCAGTGATAAATATTCTACAAAAGCAAATTATAACAACCATTAATTTGTTATCTTGATTATTAAATTTTAACTAAGATATTAAATTGGGTAGTGTTTTTCATATTTTTTCATTGAATGGCCCCATAACACCCTATCTATAAATATCATACCTGTGCATCAGCTCGAGAAAAACAAAACAAACAACAAACTCTGCTTTGCTCTTCTCCACCTCATTGACTATGGACGTGATATATTCTAAATGGGTTGCTCTATGTCTCCACCTAAAGTAAAAATTTAATTTTACATCGATAATTAAAGGCTAGTTAATTAATGTTAAGTTTAATTAACATTTAATCTTCTTTGATACCGTTAACTTTTTAGTGTACTCTATACAAACTAATTAAAACTTAAGTGAAAGTGAATAAAAACTGCATATAAAAATTGCTTGAAGTTACTTGCTGATTTGTGAAAAGTGCTTGCGATTCCCAATATTCTCAACATAATTACTATTCCTAACGTGTTCGTTTTTTGCCAGTGAATTGAATAATTTCAGACTCTCTAAAAATTACAGATTTGTCATCTAAATGTTTTGGTAGTGATGACTGGTCAGAAGAAAGTGAAATTGATGAAGTTGAAGAAAAATTTCAGCCAATTGGCAAAAAATATTTATGTAAAATATATGTATCAGAGATTACTGATGAAGAAGAGAAAGCCTTACAACTTAAGGCAAAAAAACCACCACCACGATAAAAAAGAAAGAAAAGAACTCCTGAGGAAAGGTTGGCTCGAAAGAGAGAAAAGGATAAGGAAAGAAAAGCGGAATTGCGATCTGCATGCACAGCAGAAGAGCATGTAAGAAATGTTTTTATACATTAGCATTTTCATTTTTAATGCAATTTTTAACATATTTGCAATTAAAATAACGTTTTTCTTGATGAGCTATTTCTCGTCATTTTTGCAACAATACGAAGAAGTGTAGTGGAAAATTTTGTTGGATAAATTTGTGTGCAAAAATATTTTCGAGTTGCTCAAAATATTCATTTAAAACTTCAATAGTTCGGATATTTAGCTAACATTCATTTTTGGTACATTTTGCGTTTTGCCGTAAATCTCCAAATATTTGACAAGCTGTTGAAAAAATTATTATTTTCAGACGGCGTACAAAGAGAGGATCAGGCTTCTTAATCAAAAGAGGAGAGCAACGATAAAGGAACAGGAGGAAGAAGAAAGGATTGAAGAAGAAAGAAGTATGCAACAAGAACAGGGTGAAAAGCAAAATGAGACGCCTGTGGCTAAAAAGGGTAAAGTGTTGACAGACGAAGATAGGGAAAAAAGGAAAGAAAAAATAGGTTTGCACAAAAGGCTCAAAGAGCGAGAAAAAGAGAAAAGATTTCTGAAATTGAAAAAGAGGAGCAAAGAAAAAAGAATAGTGAGCAAACCCGAAAATCGTATGCTAAACTAACGCCAGAAAAGATAAAAGAAACACAGGAAAGAAAAAAGACTTTGAAAATGATCAAAGAACATGCAATGACTGAACAAGAAAAGAAAGATGAGAAAGATAAGGAAAAATTCCGGAAAATGGTGTGGGAATCAAATAGAGGTAAAGGAGGATTAGAAAAGAAAAGGGCGTCTGAGAGGAATTATTAAATTCGGAAAAAAATGATGGTGACAATTGGAGATGAGTTGAATGGAGGTGGAGAAGATGAAGAGGTAAGAAATTTTTCTTATATTCGGTTTTTTTTGTTTTTTACAAGTTAGGTAAAAGTTAAATGTACATTACATTCGAACTTTATTTTGGCAGCTGAAACTTTTCAAGGGTTTTTTTAAAACGTGGGCAGTTCCCGCAAAAAGATTTATAATTTACGCAAAAACATTAGAATTCCCAAAAAAAGATTATAATTCCCGCAAAAAGATAATATTCCCGCAGATTAGAATTCCCGCTTAAATTTATGATTCCGGTAAAAAGTTTTTGACAACCGCGAAAAGATTATAATTCCCGCAAAAAGATTATAATTTCCGCAAAACGATTATAATTCCCACAAAAAGATTATAATTCCCGGAAAAAGATTGTAATTCCCGCAAAAAGATTATAGTTCCCGGAAAAAGATTATAATTTCCGCAAAACGATTATAATTCCCGCAAAAAGAATATAGTTCCCGGAAAAAGATTGTAATTCCCGCAAAAAGATTATTATTCCCGCAAAAAGATTATAATTCCCGCAAAAAATTGTAATTCCCGTAAAGGTAATAATTTTGAGATAAAAATCATGTCCAAGGGGGATTTGGACACGTAGAATCCAAATTTGATATCAGATTTAAAATTTGAAATACTTCGTTACTGAAAATAGGCGGAAAAATTTAAATTTAATAATTTTGAGACCAAAATCATATCCAACGGGGATTTGGACACGTAAAATCCAAATTTGACATCAGATTTAAAATTTGAAATACTTCGTTACTGAAAATAGGCGGGAAAATTTAAATTTAATAATTTTGAGACCAAAATCATATCCAACAGGGATTTGGACACGTAAAATCCAAATTTGATATCAGATTTAAAATTTGAAATACTACGTTGCCGTAAAAAGATGGTAAAATTTAAAAGCTTGGGTTATGTATGTATGGACTCAAGGAAGTATCCAACTTATCAAAGGCAGTTTATTGTGCATGTCGTCCCCATTTAATAATTTCGGAAGTTCATTGAATTTCGTAGTCCAAGACTAAAAATCAGAATGTAGTCACAACTTGGGATGCTGAATTTAAGTCTGACCTTTTCCTACCTCGCAGAGTACCAAAATTAAACAAATTTATAGTCAGCGTGCTGGAAATTGGAACGAATGGGTGAAGTATGAAGCTTAACTTTTGAACAACTGTTAAAGATATTTGATTTTCAAGATCATTACCATGTCTACTAGCGACTTTTATAGTGTACTACGTACACTAACGGGTATCATTTGTGTACAGCTGGCTTTGCTAGTTTACAATATTTAGTTTACTTCCTGTACATATATCGTTTTCTAATTAATACATACAATAACATGCAATGAATATACGCTTACGTGTTAGTGACTGGTTGGAAACAAAAAGACAATTTATTTGTTGTCTTTGTATGCCTATATAATGAGAAATACTTATTTGCTCGAAAGAGACAGAAACTTTCAACGCTACAAAGACAGCAATATGTCTGTATAAAGTTACTTTAAACAATAAACCCGGTACAGTCATGTTCCAGCAACTAAAAGTTCATATAGTAGCTTTTGACCCCTTCCTACACCCTCTTAGAAACCTTTCAAAGAACTGTTTCTGTTTCGCAATAAACTTAACAGACACGTTAGGTCGGATGAAAAAGGACATTGAAAACGCACATGTATATTTATATTTCACTAAAGTATATTGACCTATTCAAGACCTACGGGATTTTTTCATTAACGTTTATAAGTACCTTCTAGCCGTTTTGACTGACAGACAGACACAATTTTTTATGTAATTCTAAAATACATCCGTTCATTGAAAGTAAATGAGCATTTCTCAAAAGACAAACCTAATAGCACATCATGAAGCAAGCTTGAGTTACTTGTCACTAAACCACCTACGATAATTTAATTTAGGTATATATACCTGTTTTTCGTTTCCTTCTTTTAACTTCAGATCATAACGAATAATAAAAGCGTACTTTAGTTTCTATATTCAAGCTTTTAAGAGAACTCATAATTAATGTTTCGTTTGTTTCTCTTTATTTGTTTGGTATTTTATTTTACGTATCTGACAAAACAACCTTTCATATTTTCATCACTACTTGCTTTCACCCACACCGATCTGAAACTTACGTTTGTTTAGTATGACAGAATTAATAATAATTTATCGTTATGAAGAAAAGTTGCACTTGAAGCGATTTTTTTCATTGTTTTTGTCTTTTGTCTCTGCTAATTTGATTAGTATTTTAGAAGCAACATTTTAATAAGTTTTCTCTTTGTAATAGATGTTGGATCGAGCCACGCCATCAAATGTTTGTCACAATGCCAGTCTGCATCTCACTTCTTCTGAACCTCATATTTCTTATCAATATTCTACGTGTACTGGTTACCAAATTGAATGATCAAAGAGGCTTTCGTAACACTGGTGGACCATCCTCGACCATGTCAGCAACACCTGAAAATCAATACTCGCTGAGAAAGGTAAAGTTGACAGTTGAATAGAAAAAAAGTCCTGTTATTACTCTAGAACTTGAACTTGATTAGCTCTTACACTTGGTGTACAAAGTTGCTTTTCCCCCAAAAAAGGCAATAAGATGAATGCCAATGTGCAATAAAAATATTTTTGTGGTTGGAAAAATCAAGAACCTTCTTTCAAGCTGCTTTCTCCTCGAATATAAAATCTTCTGATAGTAAGTTAATATGACCAACTGCATATCATAAAACCAAAGATTTTAAAATCTAACCATATACAATGTATTATGTATTTCGATTTGGTAATGAAAGAACAATTTTTTCTTCTTTGAAAATTGATAGTCAATAGTGGAAGCTGCATTCATTCCCATAAAAAATAATGTCTTGAATTATGGAAAAGCTAGCTTTAAGGAAAAACATAGTGAAAAACGTTAGCAGACTTTTAGAAGTTTGATATTACGTCAATGACGTGACATTCGTAAAGCAGGATGTTGACTTATTTCCCTTTCATTTCAGATGTTAAAAGAAAAACAATCTCGATTTCCGTTCAAAGTATTAAGAGGGTTGTCAAATTATCATGGTCTGATTTCTTTGAAACTGTATTAAAAATCCAGGCACAGTTTTTCTTTCTCTTACGTAGGCAGTATATTTACCATAATACGCCAAATTCGCTTTTCTAGTCAGAAAGTTAAATTTAGAGCTCGAATCGGATATTTCAAATCGATTTTTCAGTTTAGCATTTAGTATGAGCCGGTCTATGATAACCTAGTACATCATGATACTACAACGGTCTAAATACATTAGTTAACTAATATAAATCATTCGTCAATAAGAACCACTTATTTATCAGTTTAATACATGAAAATACATCGCATCTTTCACAAAAGTTTTGTCAAAACCAAAATGAGAAAGATAGAAAAAATATCGACCGAGTCTACAATTTCATATCTGTACAATACAGATAGATTTAGTTTTTCAAACGATGTGCACAAATAATAAGAGCATAGAAAACAGTAAACATGATCAATCAATGAGGTCACTTGCAAATTTAATAGTGAAAGTAATTTCCTTATATTTTTCATCTAATCGATTGAATCACTTACACAATTAAAAAAATAAATAAATAAACGTTTGTTTTTTGAAAAAGTAGATTCCGATTCGCGTATTTAAAATGTATGAAGCAGTACACAAGTAGTCACAGAAAGTCATGTCATGTCTACAAATCTATAAACTATATGAACATACCGATTTTTTAAATTCAGTTATTCGCCGAGAATCATTATGAAATCTGATCAGGAGTGTTTTCATAGAGAGCCAAGAATACAATCAACAAAAAACGAATGAAAATCAAAATCACACATCAAAAGTTCGAATTTCCTGTGTGAAATTGGCTAAAATCCACAGAATTACATTTACATATATCGTTAAATCTTTTTATCTATTCTTTTACCTAACTCAGTATGGCTGTTAGCGACAGCGTCAATACACAATAACGAGCTCATTTTTTAAGTTGACTAACAATTGATGTACCACTTGATTATCATCTTTACATAACTGTTTGATGACGCAGGCCTTGTGGCTCAGACCTTGGATTTTGATTAAATTGAGAATATGCCATTATGCCATACGTCGACTTTCACTTTCGGCTTCATGTCTCATTTTCCCGTGTTCTAACTCAATTTTTTTCCTATCCTTCTTAATTCAATTTTTCAGAGAAATACGATATTGATGGTGGTAATACCCCACCTAAAATCCCTACAGCAAAGGGAACAATACACGAAGGTATATATTGGGTAGGAAAAAAAGAAAGAAAAGAACATCAGTACAGAGTAGAGTATTACTTACATAACTGATCCTTGTTATAAAATAAAATCCAGGAAGATGGATTCGGAGGATTTCTACTTATTTTTGCACAAGAGTATTAAAATTATGTAAGAAATTCAATTTGGCTCGTTTGCCGAACTGCAGTATTACGATTTAACATAAGCTTAGAAAATTAATATGCGCGTCATAGGGAATTAAATCTAGACATTTGCGGAAGTATTATGTTTACTGTGGCACGACATTTTTGACCAAAATGTCTGTTCGTCAAACAGGCTTGTCGTTGAAAATACAGTACGTATTCTTAAGAACTACGAAATGTGTCAGTTTTGGTCGTAATAATATTAAGTTAAAATGAAGATGCTTCGCAATTTTGGATTTTTAAATACGATTATACATACATGCCTAAAATTTGACAGAGACGTTTGTTTGGTCGTTTTTGTTATTAAAGAACTCACTTTCGGCGAAACATCATTTTGACAAAGTGTCTGATATTCATGTTTACAGCAAAAATTCTAAGTACTCTTTTGTTCACAGTCCAATATCCGTTTTTCTACACGTGTTTAATATCCGACATTATCGGGACCTAGTGAAATCTATTTTCATTTTTATCAAAGCCGATGACAAAAGAACGTCCATTTTTAAAATGTTCTCTGCTTACATCAATATTTTCTTTTGACAGCCATTGGAGCACGGATGTTGCATTATGTAGATCATAACACGATGGAGAATTACATCTTCTCAAGGGCTTGTTTTGATTGTCATATGTCATGTACATTTTGTCGGATGTTCTTCTATCTATATTCGCAATACCCGACATATTTTTTTTTAATGATAACCGTAACCAACCACCAAAAGCACACTTCGTAACCTGACGTCAATATAATATGAACGTGTGTCTGTGTGACCCTACAAGCCATATCATCTTCTAAACAAAAAATTGATATTTATTCACCCATGGAACCTTTTTTTGTTATTCACATTCTTTCAGGCTGCTCGTGCTACTTTGATCTTGATCCCTTTATTGGGTGTTCACTATCTACTTCTACCTTTCCGACCAGCTCCTGGAACCACATCTGAAGCCATATACGATGTTGTTTCAGCCGTGTCATCTTCTTTACAGGTTTGTTAATGAATTTCAAGTATACTTTCGTGTAAATTACTTCATGAAAGTCAAGAGATCACACGGTACTTACATGTTCGACATGTTATTCAACCTATACAACGTACTACAACATACATAGTTATAGTCAAAGCAAATTACATGTTCTCGGATCTAAATATTTATAGGGTACTAAATTATGAACCTCGTCAATCACCCTAGAGTAATTGCATCCGTTTCCGTGAATGCATATACACAGTAACAACTAATTAAACGAAGCCCGGAGACTTCATTTCCCATGAAAATGTTAAATTGTCACAAAATTAAGTTCTTGTACTGTGATTGAAACTGTACTCATCTACCTACAAATACTTGTAAAATGACGAAGTACATACCAATTCATTCTATTAGTTACAAGTTCTTATTTACGTATCATAACAGAAGCACATTAACAATCTCAATAGAAGATGCCAACGCATGGATTTAAATGAAAACTATGTATAATATGTTTATTTATTATTAGGTAAGTGCTCATGAAGAAAAGAATCAGTCGTAGTTATGTATGCACTTCTCAAAGGCAGCATCTCAGCTAGACAATTATTTTTTATTTTTAGTAGCTAAAATTGTGGAAATTATGTATTCACATAGTCGCGATGAGAGGATGTATGCCATTTTTCCTGCTAAATTTACATCAGCTCTTTCATCTTGTTCGCTTCAAGCAAAAATATACAGTAGACAGTAGACAAAGACAAACAAAACAATGTTTGTGAAAGGCTTCATTATAAATATTTTATGAGTGTGGAAAGCTTTCTTTTCTCCTCTATTAAGCTGGGAATTATAATTAGTTGAGGTTGAGATCATATCCGCAGTAGGTACTGCTGTGCATGCAAACTTGGCAATGACAAAAACAAAGAACGTTTTGGGTAACTAGTGGCTAACGAATGATATTCTATATTATATGTCTTATGTTTTTGAGTTAATGGCAGCAGCAACAAACTGAAGTTCTGCTCAAATACTGATTGCTAAACTTATAGACTTTGTCATACAAAAAGTATCTAAAACTGAGATTTAACCAATTTACATAATTACATTTACATATGTATAACAAACCTCAAAGAGTAAGCACTTTTTTTCGTAGGACAGTGAAACAAACAAAGCCACAAAAAAGGTTTTTATTTACTACAAAACACCCCGGGACTTGTGCCAATTAGGTTTTTTAATGAAGTTTGTAGCAATAATAACATCACAGAGATATTTCGCTAATGATTTATTTAAAAATTCAGTCGGTTTTATCAATAACAATTAGCTCTTTCACAAGGCATGAAAGTGAAAACGTCCCATGATCAGGGTCACCTCTACCGTGCATGATTGCAGCATGCTTTAAAATGTTAAGTACTTCATTTACTACAAACGACAGGCATTCAGCAAGTGAGATCAGGTTTCGTAACCTTCGCTATTTCAAAGCATCAATCAGTATCAGCAAGCAAGTGCATGATTTCATCCCACACTTACGTATAATATATTCCAAATATATTTACATATCACATAACATCTAATAACTTGCTTTCACCATGTTGCCAAACAGTTGGGATTAAAGTGACAGTGATATGACACGAAGAGAGGATATGAATATAATATTTGAAGTTTTTTCTTCTTTGAAATTCAGGGATTGTGTGTTTCGGTTCTCTTTTGCTTCTGCAACTCTGAGGTTATATCCGTCTTCAAACGACGTGTCTGCTCCAAGTTCTGCATCGGGAGGTCTTCTTCACCAAATCATGTCAATCGAGGAGAAAGTGCGATGCCAACCAGTATGTCGGTACTATACTAAATTCATCTCTTTGTACCTCTCTTTACCTCTGCTTTTTTAGACATTTTCATAGATTAATTTTTATGAAAAAAAGACGTGTCAAATTACAGTTTGTAATAACAGGTAAACTTATTTGTCAGTATTGCAATGTGTAGTATCCCGTTTTTGTAGTTTTTTTGCCATTTTTTGAAATTTTCAACATATTTTTAGAAACATAAATTTAAAAACTATGAACGTTGCATTTAGGTCGTTGTAATCCAATCCCCATCCTCAATGGAACTCGAGGAGAAACTGTAAGAGGAAGACTTCAATCACGTACCTCAGTTGAAATGTTTGAAGAAGCCATCTAAAGAGAGTGAAAGTTGTGTATCTAATTACCTATGTGTATTGTATGTTACAAAACTCAAATTGCATTTCCATTATATGTAAGCGAAAGCACAATTTTTGTCGATGCTACTTTTTTCCGTTTCGTACAATCTTTTGAAATTGGAATAAGATAATTTACCGTATAACATATTAGTTAATAAAGTAATTTATATGTGTGCGTCAGATTCAGAATGTTTGTGATAATAAAAACTGTCAATGTCTAATATATAGTCACATGATGAGCAAATGAGTGAGTACCTTAAGAAAGTCTAAACTTAATCTAAGATTACGCCGACTTTGGGTTGTACCCAATGTAGTAATTATGCTATAAATATGAAATTAAATTCTTCGTCAATAAAGTAAATAAAAAAGTTATAAGATGTATATTTTATTACTTTTAGTTCTTCTCATGATTAATCAATCCCAAAAGAATATAATGTAAGGAAATTATGTGCATGTGCAAATTTGGGAAGTATGAAAAAAAATATCAATATTGACAGGGTATAAATATAATTACAAATTCCAGTTAACTCAACATTTCGTCTCAATATGAAAAGGAACAAACATTAACCATTTTATGTAGTTATAATTTAATTATCCTAAAATCAATGGCCAAAAATGTACATAAATTTGAGTATGAATCTTATCAAAATAACCGAAAATGTTTTATTAAACGCTCCATTTACGATTATTTAGTACAACAATACATGTAGAAAAAGGGTATAAAATACAAGAAGTCGATATTTGCATCTGGATTTGTACATATTACTAAACAAGCTTTTAAAAGTACTCACTGTTAAATTATACCTTAATTAAAGAATATTTTTAAAAACATAAATAATCAATCAGTATTATATTGAAGCTAAACCTAAAACTATTAAGCTGTAAATATATTTCTTGTATTTGAACTCATGTTCATTTTATACGTACGAAATTTTTAGACTAATTAAATACTCATATATTTTAAATTACTTGTGAATTTAAGTTGCGTCAATATTTAGGGATACTTTCCCCATTTACAGCAGATATACTTTCGGAAACTGCAGTTAATTTGATCTGCTGGTACGAGCTTTTGTAGTAATGTTTGTACTTATGATTTGGAATAAAAAATATATATGCTAAATTGAATGCCGTGTAATTTTTTTTTAAAGTACTTTGATCATAATGATAATGAAGAGATGTAACTTAAAATATAGCCTCGAGCGTTCGGAATTAGAAGTAATAAAATTGTTACTTATAATTGATAACGCTTCGGGCTATTTTTTGGTTCTGACATGATATGAATATGAATGTTATATCATGTTGTATTCAACTGGGCATTAGTGTCTCTTGTAATTTTAAACGTATCTGTATATTGAACGTTTTAATCAGGGTGATTAATTACGACTAATTAAGCAAAGGAGTGGTCGCGTCAAATATTTTGAGAAGAAAACGAACTAGATATATTAAGATATTGACAATGTAACATTTTATTTGAATGCTGCTGCATTTAATTTTGAATAAAAGTATTAGTATCAAATTGATAATATGAAATGACTCAATTGCTTTTACTTGAATTTCGGACTAACGCCCTACCAATCAGTACATAGGTATAATATAATCGAATCTCATTAATCGTAGACAACATTTTTTCTGATAATTCATATTCTATAAACAAATTCCATTTCCAACAACAAATACACAAAGGATGCTAACTCTACACAACTTTACTTTGGGAAATCAAAAGCATACATCATACGTCCCATTGATTGGCATTCGAAATTAGCATCTTGATCGTACCTTTAAAATTAATCCACCCCTTTTAAATGACCTGTCACGTTTTATTGTGCTCTGGTTCCCGTTATCATAAAAACCCCATCAACCATTCACATACAAAAAGCTATGCTAATTTGCATATTTGCGATAAAAGTTTAAACCTAGTGCACAAAAATATGTTTATGCAGTGCACTCATAAAATGATGCATGGAAGCACCTTGTAAAGGTGGAACACGAACAAAATTGATAAGGATTTTCTCTACCATATCAATATCAGTCAACAGTTTACAAGACGAAGTTCACAAGTCTTTTTCTTCATACCCGATCTGAACTCACTTCTAAATGTATCCATTCAACACACCTTTTTTTGCAGCTCCAACCAATCTAAAATAGTGCAGGAACCTACGGAAATTCGTAAAAAGTCTCGAACAATTTTTGTCATTACACCGATCCAGAGATCCATCAAAAAGACCGATCTAAGGAACTACACAAGGCCTGAGTGGACTAGCCATTTACAATAATTTAAAAAGTCCGTTGTCCCTTTTAAAAATTCAGTTGTAAAAACCCTCGCTGAGTTGTAAATCCTGTACCATGAATCAACAACTCCAAACAGCTTTGACCCCCAACGGCCGTCCGCGTCCTAAATTCCCCTCAACTTCCCAAATGCTCCACCCCCAACACCAGTCCTTCTTCTATAACACGCAAATATTCCCCCCACAACCATCCCCACCGATAAATCCTCCACCCTTCAAACGCCAGCGCATCTTACAAACCCCAACAGACCACAAAACGCTATGTCACATCAAGAAAGTGGAACGCCAAACCATCACATCCATGACCCCCTGCACCACCCACCAAACAGGAATGATAGAAATGCCATATCAAATCCTCAAGTGTGTCCAAGCCCAAGGGCTGAAGTTGAGCAGGACCAACGAGACTATCGAGTATCTCAGCGAACAGGTAAACACGATTTATATATTCAAGTTTTTGTGCTTCTCATAATTTTTAAATTCTGTAAAAATGGGTGATTTATATGCATCTTCTTATCAACGCAAACAGGTCACCTCCCTTCATGAAATGGTAAAAACAGCCCTTTTAGCACTACGCTCCTCCAGACAACCACCAAAAGACACGAAGAAAACCCCACACCCCCTTCTCAAAACCTACCTTACCCTTGTGACCCAAACTCTTGAAAGTCTCAACACCAACCCTCCGTCTTCTACTACCCTTCAAGCAACATCTGATTTCGTTAAGAAACTCCATCAACTTATACAGCTCCAGTGCAACTTTGACGCGTTAGGAGGATCACCAAGTGAGTCAACAAACGACGACTTTTTAAACAGATTATGTTTACTGGGCTTGACCTTACCAACAACTCCCACGCTTGGATCTGTGCTCACAACCCTTCAAAAAATGGAGCAGAACTTGAAGACGTTCATAAACCTTCAAGGAAATAAAAAGAAGGTAGACAATGGGGCCCTGGCTAAAACACGGAACAACGGCGAGCCATCTTCTGGAGAGACGTAAGTTTTAGACTATAGTTATTTTTATTAATATTTTAAACAAGCAACAAGTTTTATAAACAAATTGATTTATATAACGTGTGCTTTTTTGAAGGACACCTTTGCAACAACAACAACCCCGATCTCGATCTGCAGCCCCCACGACAAGTACCCCCGTCAAAACCAAACGCCGCACCCGGAACCCAAAGCGAAAAGACAAGGATGAAGACAACCATGATGGGATTGGTGCCAGTTTCGGTAATCTTAGCGTCATCCCACACGCCATGAACAACAGGACAATTGTGCAACCCACGAAGAGTTTCAGTTTTTCGTACGTGCGAAATTCTATGGAAGTCGATTAAAAATCGGAGTCACGTAAAGTAAATTCTATGATTTTTAAATTCAACTTTGTCCTCACTTCTCATTAAAAACTAAAATTTTAAATATTATATTCTACGTTACATATTTTATATTAGTTTGTAGTGATCAATTAAATATCAATTTGTGGTATTTTACGGAAATAAAAACGCATAAAATTACTATATCTGTTCTTGTTCTCAAACTTATTTAATCAATGTTATCCATGCTATTAATCTGTAGATGCATTTTAATGTTCTGAAATCCGGGATTCTCATTTATAATCCCAAAGATCTCCAATCTGCTAGCAACCTATCCCTTCCACCGTTTTCTGTCTATCTGAGCATCTCTTGAAAAATCTTGTGTACTACTTGAGATCATCATATAAAGCTTATTTCGACTTTTCTGAGCAGCGCGCAAGGGGAAAATCCCAGTCTAATCTTCAGTAAATCTACCCATTTCGTAGCATAATCATAATCATGTGTTTGTATTGATTTGAGCCCCATAGTCCGGGGACATTGCAATTGGCAAGGAAGGTTTTCAATTCAACATGATGACTTCAGATAACTTTAATGCACAGTAGTAGGAATTTTTATTAATTGTCCTTTGTCCATTAAAACTAGTGGAATGTGTAACAATATGCAGTCATGGACAAAACTTAATCAGTTTCAGATATATTATCTTGTACACAGACAGTTGATGTGTGTAAAATGAATTAATTGGATTGCATTTAAAAAGACAATGGAAATATGATGTCTATAATTTACGGGTAACGGGTATAACCAATCGATTGGCCATTAGTTCCTTTTCAACAACAACACTCACTGGAGCTGAAGTCGTCTTGAACTTAAGTGAACATTCTTGAGTACTAGAGGTGAGGTTGAGGTGCTTTCATACAATCATACATTGATCATATATTAATTTTAGTGATGGGATATGGGATGTAAATGATTTACAAAACTTTTATATTTAATGTTTTTCTTTGTTTTTCACCCTGAAGCAAACTTGAAATCTCAATAGTCCGGCTCAGGCTAGAAAATTAAAATGTGGAATAGGCGAAATGAAGAGCGAGGATCTGGGGGTCCAGTATTACGAGATCCATTAGCAAACAAGAACAGGCCACAGCCATACAATCCAAATTCCAACTTTAACAATCGACAAGATTTCGGAAATAATCACAATTTAGGTAGAGGAAATCCAAATCAGTTTATCGGTAATCAGTTGCAGTTCCCCCCTGCTCATGATGAACTTGACGAATTGTTTCCACCGGCTCCAGTACCGTTCTTTCAAAAGCCTACACCACCTGTACAGCTTCCCCAGGGGTCACTACTTGGGCGTTACCCGAATTTATCTGCTCCAGATTTAGATCCCATGTTGAATGCAAATGCACGAGGGAATGAGCCTGCTGTTCCAAGATTTCATGGATTACCTGTGCAGTCACAGTATGGCGTAGGTAATCGATTGGAAAGTGCTCCAATTCAGAATGCTCACGGGAATCTTCCGCCGTCCCTTCTGCTCCAGCCACAAGGTTTTCAAATTCCAGGATTATTGTCTCTACCACTATCTGGTATATTTCAGTCATAAATATGACTTATCTCAACTAGCTTTAAAGTTTATTCGACAGTGACGCTTATTCCTTAATATTGACAAGTTTGACAGGCATAGTTTGACTTGAAGTTTTAACGTTCATGTTTTTAACTTTTTAGTCGGACCCACAGCCAGTCAACAGTTCGACAATAATGACCTAGGAGTAAGACGGCAGCCAGAAACCCTGGATCTTCGACCTCAATGGTCTTTACAAAATGACAATACCTTCGACGATAATCAGGAACTTAATACAGATTCACAACGTAAGAAATTCACATTACTTTTCGTGTGTGTATGTTTGAGGGGTATACTGATTTTCCGTGCATCATATTCTTTTAGAAAACGAAAAACGAGCGTTTGGTTTCGAAAGACGGCCATTTAACAACAGGCAACAAACCAGTGGGAATTGGGAATCCAGTTCATCTTTTGACCAGGCAGGGTTCGAAAGAAGACCATTTAACAACAATGCTCAGCAACATAATAACGAAGATCGGGAAGCAGACTCCCATTTTGAGCAGCCTGGATTCGAGCGAAGGCCATTTAATAACAAGGGTCAGCAACAAAATAACAGTAATTGGGGGTCAGGTCCCTTCGGCCAGCAAGGGTTTGATAGAAGGCAATTCAACAACAATGGTCAGCAGCAGAATAATGGTGATCGGCCATCGGGTTCTCCCTTTGACCAGACAGGTTTTGAAAGACGCCCATTCAACAATAAGCCCCAACAGCAAAATAGGGGTGGTGACTGGGCATCAACTTCCTCTTTCGAACAGTCTGACAGCAACGGCAGCAACTTTTCCTCAAGTGAGTAGTATTCTTATAAATTGTTATCAGTTCAGTGCATTGAAATTGACACCATGAAAGGATGCTATTTCATCTCTGAATGTTTGTAATTTAGATTTTGAGCGAAGGCAAAATATTAATCGCCAGCCCGGTTTATTACCCAATCCGGAAAGAGTGCAGATTCGCCCGCAACAATCTTCGCCCAACCAGGGTTTCAATCAGCATCAAGGACCTAATAAATTCCAAAATTTTGGTAAGTAAAATACTATGTTGTGACTTTGACGTTATTTATGTGTTTAAAAATGAATTCCAGCAAGTTTGTATGAAATTACTATTTCTTCATGTATGTTAAACAGCATCCTTTATGGCACAACGTAACGGAAATTTCAATAACCAACCCAACTTTAGCCAAAATACTCAGCAGTCTGGTCCACCCGAATCTCAAAAACAGAATCCCATACCCTCACTTTTAAGTCTTGATCCACAGCCTGGAAACAATACTATTAATACTATTACTACCAACCCTCGCCAAAATTTGGGCAAGAAAGGGAAAAAATTTAACCATAATTTAAAGTCAGGTCCCCCATCATCTTTCCAAAGCAATGGCAAGTCGAATAACCCCAACTTGACTCAGATTAAGCCGAAACAAAAAGGGACCCCGTTGTTACCGACGCCAAAGCTGATTCCATATCCTCCACCACCACTAAATCCCCAGTCCCAGTCCTCAAACGCTTCGCCAGCAGCATTGCTACGAAATCCACGCGGAATTTTGAAAAATTCAAGTACTTCGTCCTACAGCGGATACAGCAATTTTGTTAAGGAAGCCAACAGTAACGACTCACCATCATTATCTAGCTCAGTTGTGCCGTATGCAGTTAATGACGATGATGACGACGATGACATTGAATTTGTAAACGAGGTTCAAAACACGGGAGACTCGTCCTCCAGCATGGCCCATGACTTTTTCAGTGAGAAGATTGTGCAGCATTTCACATCAACATTCAATGGAAAGTCACTTGAGGACCAGCTTGAAGAATTATTGAAATACTTGGTGTTACCATCTGATTTTCTAAATACACGAGTGTCCATTGTGCGGAATTTGCATTTGATGTTACGGGAAACTTTCAAGAAAAGTATTTTACATCCTTATGGAGCAGATTTCGTCGGGGTCGGGAACAGTGATGATTCTGTAAATGTATTTGTGGACTTGACAGGTATGGTTTTGTTTTATAATTTATACAGTCATATTTTATGATGGTATTCTGAAATCAAGGAAATCTTTTCTTGTGTGAAAATTCATAGGAAAACAAGGACCATTATCACAAATAAACTCAGTATTTATTGAGCCATCAGAAGTCACGAAGGAAAACGTAGACGAGCTTTTGAATCTCATTCAAGAGGACAAAAATCATAAATTTTTTGGACAGATCCACAGACGTACCAACTTTAGTTTCAATCGAATAAACTTGCCGGTGATATCTTTCATCCATAGTGAGACCAAAGTTAGGTGTAACCTAAGACTTGATAATTATCTGTTGGTACAAGAAGCAAAGGTGATTCAGTTTATATGTTCATTGGACACACGAATCCCTTCGATATTGTCCCTGGCTCGTTATTGGAGTTCAGTTCACAAAGTTCTTGACACGCCGGAAGAAGACACGAAAAATCGTTTTGTTACACTGTTAATTCTCTTTTTCTTGGCCCGGAAGAAGATTATTCCAACGATGGCGAATTTACAAAGTCTCAGCGTAAAACGTGAGTACTTCAATAATCTGGACATTGGATTTTGTGACGACTACTCTTTAGTCCCTCAAAATGAAAATCCAGCCTTGGAAGATAAGACTGTTTTTACTCTCAGCTGCCTCGCACTGTTAAAGGAGTTCTTCAAACTATTTGGAGAAGCAAAGTTAAAAGAACAAGTTGTCTCTTTGTGGGAGGCTGAGTTCATTCCGAAGGAAAATTTTAGTCCTAATTTAGAAGCGAAGGTTTTAAAACCTGAGCTGAGGAAGCGGTACAGATTTGGTGCGGATGGAAAGTTGCGGAATAAGAGAATTGATTGTGGCAGCAGGTTGTGCATCCAGGATTTCCAAGACTTGACTGAAAATATCACCCTGTCTGTGGCGGAGTACGACGTTAGCAAATTCCAAGTGGAATGTAACGAAGCATCCAAAAAGATAGAATGCATAATGTTAAGTGGAGCTGGAAATTTGATGGATTTATTTGTAGTGTCTGAATATGCATCGTAAGTTACTAAACATTTTATTGCTTTCAAAATATTTATTGTATTGTATGCATTTTTTGATATTATATAAATTTTATAAAGTTGTCTCGTGTTCTTATTATATGAATGATGTCATTTAAATGATAGGCTACACACTGTAATTATTTTTTTTGAAAGATGCATAATATTTTGTATTGATATGAATTTGTTGTTGAATAAAGCATTATAAAAAATGAAGGATTTAACAAGTCAGCCAGAATCAGTCTCTTTATTTCCCCCATTTGTCTACTAAAACTAGTAATTAGCTCTTCTAGAATAAATAGGTTTTTGAGATTAAGCTCTCATTTCATGTGCTTTTGCAGCTGCATGCATCAAGTTAATTGTTACAAATGTTTTATTATTTTATTTTATTTTTTCAGCTATGGCACTCCGCAACATACTTCCATGCACAAATTAGTGTATCTGCTATATGATATTGCTGATGAGCGCGACAAAAGAATCGCTTCTGGCATACAGCAATCATCAAAGGATCCTAGCCCCAACAGCAGCTAGTGAAACACGCTTCATATTTGTTAAATCTGCGCATAGTGTTAATTTTAAAATATATTTATAAATTCATGGATTTTACTACGTACCATTTTGATTCTACCAATTTATCATTTATGACATTTCTGGAACAAATAATTATGTTTCAAAGCAATCCTATTTTTTAAATGATGTGCCACATTAGTTTTTAAGTTTAATTGAATCAAAAGAATTGAAATTGTTCGTAGTTCGCATAAATTTTACATTATAGCATAAATGTTAAACTGTCATAATCATCATAATAATAGTCACGCTATTACAAAAACTGCCCATTACCAGAATGTGGAAAGAAAACATATTTTTAGATTAAGACAAAAGGTAATTAATTGAGATTGATATATTTTACTTTTTGATTACAAATAACTGTTTACCATTATTATTTTTAGAGCAACTAAAGATATTATATGTGTGTTTAATTTTAATACAGCTCAACCACTGGTTGTTCTTATATTTTTGTACTGATATTTTATAATATTGCTCAATTATGTGTATGGAAAGTATTAATACATAGTAAAAAGAAATTCATTATAGTTTTTAAAACAAAAATGTATTTGGCAAAGAATTTCAGATTTCAGTCATTCATTCATTTCCAGCTTTCACATCTTTCAGAAAAATATCATACGAAAACTACGGAAGTCAGAACTATTCTACGACTACGACAGACTATCATATCTTATCATATCATACTCGAAGTTAAAATAGAACTTGATAAGATTATCCAATCAATGATTTAAGTATTTTATGATTCATAAATGGCTTATCATTCTTCACAACTTATCTTCACAACTTCTTATGATTTTGCCTAAACAGCCTTTTGTATTTTGCATGCTTTCTCCGTATCTTTACTTTACCTCACTCACATTCTTCTTTACCATAGCTTTTCTGCTGAGATGCATGCATGATGTAAGACAGAGAGCTTAGAGCACGAACACGAACATGAGCTAAAGCTGAAGGTAAACTGACTGAAAGATAGAATTGATTGAACCCAACATAAAAAAATGTATCCATGTCTGTGTTGGTGTTTGTGTCACACAGTCACACCATCAAAATCAAAACAAACCAAAATCCAATGCAATGTTGAATGGAACGTAAATACACGAGTTTTTAAGTTAAATATTTCCGGCTTGATAAATTGTGGTTAAAAGGGACCTTAACAGTTCATTAAAAATGACAGGTAAGGCCTTCTTTGCATAAAAAAGACCAAGTTTCCAGTTTTACATATTAAGGCCCGAAGAACAAGGATCTTCCGGTTTTGTTTGTAATTTGCTTTGCTTTCTTTTTGTTTCAACTTCAGAATCCCGACAAGAAACCCTGGAGGACCAGGTTTCGGACATTCTTCTAACTC